>FIZR01004369.1:0-82567 GCA_900060175.1 Ferrisia virgata
TACGGTGGCATGGCCATACAGTATCGTCGCTGTGTTGGTACGTGCATATTAAATTAGATTTCGTGAATTGGGTCCCTATTCGGGTTTTCTGATATCTGTGTATTTTCCTATCCTATCCCAAACACGAATCCTTCCCATTTTATCCCTTGTGCTAGTTTAACACTAAATCCAATTTTACAGTACCTATCAAATGTTTTCCAAAATAGTTATCTTCCTGAATCTTCGGTTCCCTCAAATTTTGACTTTAATCCCTCCCCCCTTCCCCTTTCAATACCGCAGTATGGTTGAAATTGTTAGTTGGTCTGAATTTTTGTATCAAAAGCGGCTGAGAAAAAGGGTGATTGCCTGATTGATCAATGACATCAGACCACATGTGTCTATTTTTAGAAAGGTATCAAGCTGAATAATGGGTTTTAATTTCTTTGGAATATTTTTACTTTAAATTAGCTACGCAGCTGAAATTTTGAAACGAAAATTGACGAATGCTTGGAGTATGATTGTTACATTTTACCGATTTTCACCATTTTGACGTGCGCTCGACATTGATTTCGAGGTTTGTTCATATTTGGAGCACAGTTCAAATATTGTAAGCTACAATCTGCGAGTATTTCTAGTGAACTTGGCCTAAAAATATTTTATATCCCGAATTTCAAGGGGGTTTTACTTCACCTGACGCAGATTTTGACGGTTCTTAGTTGAACACAGGAGTTACATGTATTGAGTTCACATGAATCAAACAGTTTTCCTTGTCTTGTTTTTCAAGTTTTATTCATATCTAGAGCTGATTTGAAACACTCTGTGTTGTGTTTGATGAATTATTTGAAGAATACAAACCAGAAAAAATCTGTATCTTTAATTTCTGGAGCTTTCTTCCTTTACACATGCGTCATGAAATAAAGTTTAGGTGTTTGTGACCAAAATCACTTATTTGAGAAAAACGCGTTTAAAGTTTTGGTGTAGATTTTTTATAAACGTGATATTTTTATTTGTAAACTTTTTTCAAGTTTAATTTTGTTTTTTTTTTTCAATTTTTTTCTCAAATTTTAAATTTATTACTATCGAGGCTAAAATAGATCAAAAAAAAAGTCTCAAAGTCTCCTATCTTTGCTCTAAAAGAAGTTACTGTCGTTTGAAATTGGCCACTACGAATTTTTCAAAAGCTGAAAATCATGTCGAATTTTTCAAATTAAAAAAAAATTGAAGTAATCAATATTACCATTACACATTATGTATTTTTGAACTTGTCTATTTTGAGCTATGTTCAGTTACTACTTATTTCAGGTAATCATTAAAAACAGAGAAAATTTTCCTTTCCTTTTTTTTTTTAGATTTTTTTTGAATTTGTATGATCATTTTTGAGATATTTTTCAACACACATGCGCAATCTTTTATTGATGATCAATTCTATTTTTTTTTCTTTTTAGCTTATTTTTCTGTTATCGACGAAATCCGTTTTGGAGTCGTAGGAGACCATTGAGGCCATTTTTCGCCATGTCAGATACTGATTCCTTATTTTTTCTTCATGTTTTAGCCTGATTTTTCTATGTCATATTGTCAACTAGAACTAGGCTATTACAGTCTATCTACCTGCGGCGGATGGGGAGGGTGGGATATCAACAAAACCCGTTTTGGGGTCATAGAAGACCATCAAAACAATTTCTAGCCATGTCAGATATTTATTCAATTTTTTCACGAACATTGAAATCATTTACTCCGCTCGATACTGACCAAAATCGCTCCAATTCGGTCAATCGACTCCATTTGGCGGCGGATCCGATAAACCTAAGTGCGGATAACCTTAGGGTCAAAATTCAGTTCTGCCTCATTTTAGGGGAGGGGGTGATGAGAGGTCAAAAACGCAGAAGTTGCCCCTTTTTGGGCCAATTGGGAGAAAACCAAAAGTTGCATAAAATACCCAAAAATCAACCTTTGAGCCAATTAGGATGGGAGGTGTAGGAGGTTTCCTCCTTTTTGACCTTGAAAAAGGGCTGTTCCTCCCCTCCCTCCCTATCAAATTGAGCTAGGAAGTTGAAATTTGATATGTACATTTAGTTGGGGCCGTAGATGTGCCTTTTGGGGGTTCCGAATTTTTAGCTCCATCGCATCCCCTCACAGTCCTGGAAAAAAAGTTTTTTGATAGGTTTTTCTCATTTTTTGAGTTTGTTTCTCGCATAACTCCCCTCCGAATTGAGCTAAGAACTTGAAATTAGCAATGTTCATTTAGTAAGGGCCTCAAATGTGCCTGTCGAGGGACTCAACTTTTCAGCCCCATTGCGCCCCCTCACAGCCTTGAATATGTAATTTTTTAGTCAATTTTTATAATTTTCAGAGTTTGTTTGTCGCATAATTCATTTCCAAATTGAGCTAGGAAGTTGAAATTAAATATTTCTCATCTGTAGGGATTCTTTGATGTGCCTTTTGGGGGTTTCCACTTTTTAGCCCCATTGAACCCTCCCTACCCGCAATGCTGTTCACGAAATTCAATCCTCATGGTTATAAAATGGCACGAAAAGGAGGCTGAAAAAACATCCCTCCGGTATGCTTTTTTTTGGTTATTTTTAATTTGAAGAATTTGAATATCTTCGTAACTTTGGTAAAATCAGGCTCAAAAATCAACGCATTGTTTTTTTTTTGTTTTTTATTTGTTAAACTCTACGTACAGTTTAGAATTTATCAAAAATCTGTTCGTGTATCATACAGATTTCGATTTATGATTTTTAGTTGAGAAAAAAAATACAGAATCAAATATTATTGAAAAAATACCTTTGTATTTCTGAATGAAAGGTATTATCTTCTTCGTTATCATTTTGGTATTTAACAACTTTTCTTCTTCAATAGTGATCATAGCAGGTAGGCTTACAACCGGCTTCTCTACTTCCATAATATATAGTTTCTCTCCAACATGATAATTTATTACATTTATCCTCAGAAAGAACTATACTGATTTTGTCTGTTCGAAATTCCCTACAAAAAATGCCTCTTATATAGGATGTTCTGTTTTGATGGGAAGCCCCTTTGATCAGTAAGTAGCAACACATACTTAGTCTATGTATGTATCGTTGCCCGTCCTCCAGATTAAGGGGGCAGAGATACGCTTGTTCGTTTGTTTGATTTTTTTCTTCAATTTTTTGTATCGGATCCAAGCATTTTTTTCATTGATCCGATTTAACCCATTGAAAAGAGAATTTTATGTAAAATTTTTTGATATAGTAGGTAGTTTTTCATCATAGCTTATTCACTGAGTCCACGGAGCACGAAATTATTGGAAAAACGTCATCAAAAAAATTTGTTATTTTCATATTTTTTGGCAAAGTTCTCAAAAATTCGTCTTATGAACCTTTTAACGATTTATGATGATAAGGGTGGGCTACATTTGAACTTCTCATCTGCATCAGCTGTCCAAGAGAAACCAGTCGAGTGTGGTACACAAATCTATGAAGAAAAAATTACAAACGACCGTATCGTTGTCCCTTCAGCACATGGGTCAGGCGAATACGTATACATAGACTGAGTATATGTTCCATAGTTACCGGTTAAACGGGCTTCGTGTTTCCAATGAGATAAAGCACCCTGAATTTACTGCGCATGTACACGACTTGGTACACCGTAAAAAAATGTCATTATGGTGATCGAAAAAAAAAACAATGGAAAATAACTTACGTTTCTAAGAAATCCCAATACGTGTCATCATCTGCACTGAAAAATAAAATCATGGATCAGTAATATCGGGCTACCGAATAGCCCTAGATAAGATCTAGACATCTTCGAGCTGTTCTTAAAACATATTACATTGTATTAGACTTTTTTTGATAATTATTTTCTAAAGGGAAACAATTGAAGCTTTCCTTATTGTATAATTTTTTTATCAAGTAATCAGTTCTTAATTGTATTCAACAGTTTACCTTTGCATTCGCAACCTGCATTCCGGGATCCTGGACGAATATATTGTCTTTTACAAGTACATTGTCCATCAGAACTATGGCAATTTGTCTGATATTCGTTTTCTTCAAAAGAGAAATCCTCGTTATAAAAGATTTTCATCGCAATTTCAGCGTCTGTCGGCGCACATAATTTACGATCACAATGGCAGTAATAACGATACAAGGAGTTGTCATGCTTAGAATAACTCGGTTCGAAATAGAATATTAGAAGTGCAAAAATATGAGTTACTTTCATTTTATTAAGGTTGGTTATTCGCTTACGGCAACGAGTCTCGACGGTTTCTAATAATTTTGAATTTTTTGCTCGAGTATGGCCTAACGTTTTGATATTTAATGAGAATCACGGTACGGTTTTTCAAGTATTTCAAAAGAATGAACCAACTCCATGCCATTTATTTTTATTTCCCAATTAATCCGTATTAGCTAATTAGAGTAATATTATTGCGAAGGTCGATTGAACTTTGTAAGTAGTTATAGCGTCATGAAAAATGTAATTAAAAAATGCAATAATCTTATATTTACTTATTGAATGTTGATTCGATCATAACGCTGAAAAATTATTTACAACTTGAGGAGTTAGCCATGGTGCCTTTTAGAGCGCCTCCGTCGAAATTTTATGCAAGGTTGTTCACAGCCTGCTTGTGTAGTTCCGTACGGGATAGCTTCTTTTCCACACCTTCCATATTTATCGCATATATCTTCATAAAGCGAATTACTGTATGCTTCAGTGGATTTGTCTTGTCTGTATAAAAACGTACCATTTATATTTTGTGAAATATTATTTTTACTATTCGACCAACAGAAAAATAATTAATGGATTACTTACGTATTCAAAAAATCCCAATAAGTATTAACTTCACCTGTTGGTATTTAAAAAAAAAAAAAAAAAAAAACGAATATAAATTACTAGAAGTCGTGCAATTATTTTTTAACATCAAATTGCAATTATCTAATATTTCGAAATTTTCCATTATACGTTTCTTACGCGAATGAATTTAATATTGTGTACACGGCTTAATAATGTAAAAATAAGGGTGGGTCGAAAAAAAATACATACTTCGGATTTTGACTAAACTCATATAGGTGAGTGACCTTGAGTTGAAAACCCACCATACAAAATTTTGTGATCTTAGCTCAAAGGTGGGTAGAGCTGTGGGTGCTCAAAGTAGGGCCATTTTCGGAAAGAATGCAGTTTTTCGTCATCTTTACCGCTTAAAAATGGTGTAGGACCTCAATCACGGAGCTGAAAAAATGCAATTTGAGTTTCTGCGTCTGCCTGTACCATTGGCATCTCGATCGGATACCACCTATAACCACCTACGAGGGGGTTGAAAAGTAGACCGTAAAAATCAACATGTTTCATTTTTCAAAAAAACGCTTTTTTCACCCCAATAATGAGTCCAAAAAATTTTTCAGCCTAGAAAAGTGAATTCCAGTTGAAATTGCTGAAAAGTTTTGCGCTGCAGGGTAGCCAGCCTCCTAATTCCGTGACCGTTAAAATTATTACCATAATTATTAAGGAAGGGTATATCCGTGTAAGGGGTGATTTTGACCGCAGCCTTGATTTTCGATCTAATGCCTCCCAAATAGTGTACCTTAATGTAAAAAAATTCTGGACCAATTTTTGATCCCGCACCCCTCCTTTTTTTGGAGTTATGGTCATTTCATTTCATTATTTTCAATAATTTTTAATTTCAAACAAAGCGAATGAAATGTTCTGTTCTTTGGCACAAAGTTACATCTCATAGAGGTGCATTTATGATAATTTTTGCATCAAATTTCGTACACTCGTTCTAGTGATTTTGGCCGTTTGAAATTTTCATTGTAAAAAAAAAACCCTGATAGCAAAGTTCGACAGATTTTTAAAAATCTCTCAAAAATGTATTTTTCAACACAGAATTACCTAACGTATACATTTTTAGCGAACTCGGTCGCACAAGGATCCAAAATCTCCAAAAACCGTACAGAAATGTTTAATTTTAGTAGATTTTTCAAATTTTGAGTGTTTTATGCTGGGAAGTAAAAAAAATTTAGTTTTTTCTCACTTTTTTCACTAATTTTTGAATTTTTCTATAACAAAAAAAAAATTAATTTCGCGAAACTGGTGTTATTTGGGTATTTTAACTCGCTAAACACGAATCCGACGTTAGTTTCTTCACTTGGTCTTTTCACTTCTTAGTACCTATAAAACACTCAATATTCGAAAAATCTGCTAAAATTAAACATTTCTGTACGGTTTTTTGAGATTTTGGAGATCCTTGTGCAACCGAGTTCGCTAAAAATGAATACGTTATGTAAATCTGTGTAAAAAAACATGTTTTTGAGAGATTTTTAAAAAGCAGTCGAACTTTGCTATTACGATTTTTTTTACAGTTGAAAATTTCAAATGACCAAAATCACGAGAAGGAGTGCAAGAAATTTAATGAAAAAATTATCATAAATGCACCTCTATGAGATGTAACTTTGTTCCAAAGAACAAAACACTTCATTCGCTTCGGTTGAAATTAAAAATTATTGAAAATAATGAAATAAAATGAACATAACTCCAAAAAGGAGAGGGGGTACGGGGTCAAAAATTTGTTTAGAATTTTTTCACATTAAAGTACATCATTGAGGGTATTAGATTGAAAATCAGGGCTGGGGTCAAAATCACCTCTTACCTAGCTATACCCTTTCGATTTTTACATCTAAACTCAAGTTTTCAGTGGGCTGCCGTACAACGTGAAATTTTTGAGCAATTTCGGTTGGAATTCACTTTTCTAGGATGAAAAAATTTTTTGGGCCCCCTTTTTTGACATGAAACGTCGTTTTATTGCGTTTTTTTGATAAATAAAATATGTATATTTCTATGATTTACAACTTTTCAACCCCCTGTTACGTAGTTGTACGTGGTATCAGATCAAGATGCCAATGGTACAGGGAGACGCAGAAACTCAAATTGCACTTTTTACCTCGTATTTTCCGAAGCTCCGCCAAATTTTGAATGGTGGGTTTTCAACTCAGAGTTAACCACCTATGAGAGTTTGGTAAAAATCCGAAGTATGTTTCTTTTTTTTAATGCACCGTGAGTAATAAATATACGTTCTATAGACATTGAAACACCGAAATGGAAATCCCCTGCCCCAAAGGTAAAGAGATTACTGTTTGGAGTTCCGCTTGTTTTTCCCAGTAGAGGTGCTTTTCACTAATTCTTTTTGGATGGTCATTGGTCATAAGTTATTATTTTTCTAGATAGAAATCTGAAAGAATCTACGTATGAGATCTTGACCAATCAGAATTGGCAAAAGATTGAAAAGGAATCAGTGAACAGAGTTCCTATTGTAGAGAGTATTGAGTAACTGTGGACACAAAATTTCCTTAATCCCCTACTGTACACGCTGGTTTCCATTTCACTGGTTCTGTGTCTATGATACGCACATTATTTTGAAATAAATTTACCTTCTGGACATTGGCAACCTGCTTCCCGTGATCCGGCTCGAATATATTCTCTGGTACACTTACACCGTCCATCAAAGTTTTTGCAATGTGAATCGTATTCGAGTCCCTGTTCTTCGTCACAAACTCGATCCTCCTTTATTAATGTGAGTAATCTTTCGACGTCTTGTCTTACGCATAAAGTTTTATTGCAGCGACACAAATAACGGTATAAGTAAAGACAATCGCCCGGTGCTTTTCTACATTATCAACATAATTTAATACAATATTTTTCAATTATTTTGAATTTTTTTTTCTCGATGGTATTTTGTTGAGAATCAGATGTATGATTTCGAATTTTATTTTTATCCCCGAAATCTGCATAATGTCTAGACCTACCTGCTGCATGACGGACATATCGCACCTTCTTTGAAACAAGCTGGCTTACAGCCTGCTTGTGAAGTTCCGTAGTGTATGATTTCCTTCCAACATTTATTTCCATCGCATTTGTCCAGAAAAATATTTTTACCATATGCCTCTGTATTATAACGTCTACGAATTGAATGTAGATTTGTACATTGTAATGATACGCGTAAAAATGTTACCTGTTGATTACTTACGTGCTTAAGAAATCCCAATAATGTTTACTATCTGCACCTATTGTTCGAAAAAAGCATACAAGCAAAAGAAATTGTTGGAATTAGTTCTTCAAAATGATGCTATTAGTTCTAACCATGTCAATCCAATTATATTGTTCAAAACAATACAAATTAAATGTATAAAAAATTAAGAGTATTGATAAGATGATGAAGTCTTTATTGCATAATTCTTTTATTGGGTATTTTAGAAATATTTCTATTGCTGAGTTTACCTGTTTTACAATCGCAACCTGCAAGTTTCGATCCGAACTGAAAATATTCCCTCCTGCAAACGCAGTTTCCTCCAGAAATGCGACAAGATGCGTTATATTTCTCACTTTCTCCTGCTTCATTATATGATATCTGCGATGCGGTTCGATCTACTGCAATTTCAGCATCTTCAGGCGTACATAACGTAATATTGCAGTTACAAAAATAATGATATAAATTCGAATTAATAGCGTTGCTGTGTTTGAAGTAAAATATTAAAAGGGTAAAAATACAGAAAGTGATTCTATCGCGAAAATCGGTACAGTATTTTCCGATCATTTTGCATTCATTATCTGAATAATTTCTATCCGTTATTCTGTAAATGAACTGAGCCGACGTAGTTGCTATAAATATTTTACTAACGGCGAATTATAAAGAATTATGATGTAAGGATACATTTTATTTGTTTTTATTTCAAATTGGAATAATTGGAGCGCAGTGATTAGTATTACTATTTTTTAAATCCATAGTGATTGGGAATTATTATTATTACACTGGCCAGAGTAATAGATTCGATTTTATTTCTTTAAATCTTATAACTTAATTTTCTATATCCTATTATTATAAAAAATTATTACGATCCATCAACCACAGTGAATGAGGAGAAGGGGTCAATTAAACCAGGTTTCGGTTCCTAAAATACCATTAAGACCATTTTGGACATATTGAATATTTATTCTTATTTTCCTCGCTCAACCTCTTCTGAAGGTAAAAATCTTGTACTCGATCAGGCATATGGACCATTATTGCTCAGATTTGATTGGTAGTTTTGGATTGGCGTCATATTGGCTTTCTATGAGCAAGGATGATCTTGTATCAACGTTTGGATGTGTTCAAATTTTGCGTGGAGGGGAGAGGGGCGCTGTCTGCCGAGGGACAAAAATCGTCAAATTGTTTATTTTAGAGTATGCATAATATCTGTATAATATATTCGAAAATCAGCCTATTATGTCAATTGAAAAAGAAAATATGGCGAGAGAGGGTATTACTTGCATACCCCTTCCCCTCTTCATTGAGTTAAGAGGCTGAAATTTGTCATGTCGATTTACTGAGGTGATTATTTGCGCCTTTTGGAAGCTTTGATTTCGGTTCCATCACACCCTCAGCGTTTTTTTTTTTTTAATTTTTCTCATTGATTCCTCGTATAATTCCTCCCAAAATTGAGCTATGGAGTTAAAATTCTTGGATAGATTTGTTAAGGGTTGTAAAAATGTATTTTTTTTTTGAGATTCCAACTATTTATTCGTTGAAAAATCAATCTTTTCCTCCATCACTCATAAAGACTAAGCATCGAAGAGCAAAGGATTTTTTAAAGCGTATTCTTGCAACACCAATATTTTATAAAAATCGTGATTGAAACCCCGACAAAAGAAAGGCATCGCTGAGAATTGGCATGAGCGAATGGCCTGGCCATGTTGAAAATTACGGTCCCTCTCGGACCTTCTCCACTGATTTGCTTTTGTAAAACTTTGAGTAATATCCTTTTCAATGCATAAATAACATTTTTTTTCTTGAATTTCACTCTTGCCTCGCTCAAACATTAATTTTAACTTTTATTTACTTTATTTTTCTTTCAAAAGATGTGATGTGGAGAAATTGACTTCCATTTATTACGAAAAAATTTATATTTTCGCTCCTCATTACACGGATAAAATTTGGATTCCCTTCTTCTCTTGAAAAATTTTCCAGAAAAGTCTGATTCAGCTGATGGCTATTTTTGTAGCATGCTAGTTTTTAATCCTAGCGACATTTCTGCAGCTCAAAGCGTAGCTTTTCTTTCCTCATTGCAATGCACAATACGAAAGATCCGTCTCCTAGGGTCCTAAATTGATGTCTATCTGCCCTTGTGCATTATACTTGATGGCAATATTTTGGCAATACATATCACCAATTATGATCTTTTTGAACTATCAAATTCACTGTTGAAATAGGTTATTTACAAAAACGCATAAATCGCCGATTTTTCGATTATCACTTTTGGATTGATTTTAATATAATTTTTCACGTCGGATCCAATACAAACATTGCCACAATTTTTTAGCGTAATTTTCAGGTCTTAAAAAAACAGATTCCGTTACAAAATAGCATAAGTTTAACTTTGAAATTTCAGATTTCACGTATTTTTTGATGGTCTGGATTTTGATGGCCTTAACATTAATGGTCAACTATTCTGAACTGTTCACATCTTGATCGTCAACAGTTGTATTATGTTTGATAAAAAAGTCGAATGTTACGAAGGATTGAATTTATGATTTTAAGTTGAAATGCTGATGAAAATTAAAAATGTTTGATTTCATGTTGAAATGCTAAGGAAAATTAATTGACCTTAACCCAGATAATTTTATGATTTTAAGTTGAAATATTGAGGAAAATTGTTCAACTTTGACGTCGGTTTGATTTTATGTTTTAAAGTTGAAATGTTGAGGAGAATTGAAGATGTTTAAAAATGACTCGTCTACAGTTGAAGTTGACCTTTGTTGATTTTATGATTTCATGTGAAATGTTGTGGAAAATGAAGGATGTTCAATAGCGCCTTCAGTTGACCTTGATACTAGTTGATTTTATGATTTCAAGTTGAAATGTGTGAGGAGATATGACGAAAATCACTTGTTGAGAAACGTTGAATATGTGTTAAATTTATACAGACAATGTTAAAAGTATCAGAACTTTCATTCTTTCGATATTCTTTTCCATTGTGGTTTATTTTTTTCACTTCTGTTTCTGTTGTCATTTTTTTTAAATTTTCCTATTTTTATTTTTTCTTTAAGGAACTGATTAACTCACTTCGATACTGCCAAAATGGGTCAAATTTGGACAGTAGGCTTATTTTGGCAGCAGATTTGATATATTTGAAGAGGCGCAACCTTGAATTAAAATTTATATATGCCCAAATTGCGGGTATAGGATGTTGAGGGGATAAATTGGCAAAAATTTTTGGTTTTCAAACCAATGAACAGAGAATGAGAAATTGTGTAATTTATCAAAAAATCAGCTTCTTACATCAATTTTGAGGGGATTTATCAAGTTTTTCCAGCTTTTTGACCTTGAAAAAAATACTGGCTTGTGTATATTCCTCCTCCAAATTAAGTTAATGGGCTGAGATTTGGCATGCAGATTCAGCCGGGATCCTAGATATGCTTTCTGAAGGTTTCAACTTTTCAGCCCTATTGCACCACCGGACAAGCCTAAAAAAAAGTTTTTTGTGCGTTTTTTCTCATCTTTTTAGTTTTTTTCAAGCATCCTACTTTTTTTACGTTGTGAAAATCAGGCTCAAAAAGCAACACATGAAGATGTCTTTTTTTTTCATTTAATTCAGAATAAACCTTGATGAAGACCTTATTTAACGTATGAAATCGTGACTTTCTACTTACGAATAAAATATTCGTAAATAAATCGCTAATATTAATGATTTTATTATAATTCTGAAAATGTTAGTTGATAATTGCATTTTGAAAAAACCATAATATAAGTTACGTTGTATAATTATTATTGTGCTTCTTATTCATAACATTTTCTTCTCCTCTTCCTAACTTTGATTTTTATGAGAGTGTCAAAACAAGGAGGATGACAGCCGGCTTCCGGAGATCCATATTTAATTTTTCTCCTACTACATTCCTGTGCTGCTTCTTCATGGCATTCGTCTGAATACATTACCGGGCTATAATCTTGATTCGTACTACTTCTGTCAAAAAACATAATCATTATTCTAATGTGCCGAATAAATCGCATTAATTGAAATTATCTTGCGTATGGCTCACGGATGCAAAAAATCCCAATATGTTCCATCTTCTGTTTGGAGAAAAATGAAAACGTAAACGTTTGAATAAAATTGTTTACAGGTATTCGAAATTGAACACTTTTTTATTTATCAGAATGTACTTACCTTTGCATTTGCAACCTGCTTCTACAGAGCCAGGTTCAATATTCTGTCTTGAGCAATAGCACGTTCTGTTTGAGTCTCTACAAGGCATGGTGTATTTGAAATTTATGTCATGTTTTATGACGTATCCTCTGAATAAAGAAAATCTAGCTGCGTTCGCAGCGTCCATTTGCGTACATTCATGAGGATGACAGTAGCATTTGTAACGATACAAACTAACTTGAAGTCCAGCGTTGCAATATTTTGATAAATAAATAAACAGAAATACTATCTTGCTAGTAATTTTTATATTATTATTAAAAAACTTCACGAAATACATTGTTCTTTTTTCAACATTCTAATGAGAACAACGTTCATTGAAAAACTAACTATTGATAATCTACGACCCGAAAAGAACCGCAGCTTAATATAGGTTTTATTATGTTTTCAAATAATTGAATCAACGCTGCCGTATTTACATTTTATTGGATGAATAATTAATAAACGATAATTAGCTCTAGTAATTATAACGATCGGTTGGAACTTTAATGGTTTTCTGAAACGATTGGATAATTTAACTCATTCAATGCACTTTTCCCTTTTTCTCTTATTTACAATCGTCTATTGTGTTTTGCAGTTAATATTTGGGAGATGATTCGTTTGATATGAAATAAAGAGAATGTACTTCACATAGAATTTTTCCATAAAAATTTAATCCAATGCGAATCATTTGTAGTGTCAAAAAAATCTAGTCCATTATACCAAGGGTATTCCCGAAAAAGAATAACGAAATGCCCTTGAACTTAGATTTTCAAAATTTTCACAAAGCATCATTGAGTAATTCTAAAAAAGTTTTTGGGCCAAAAAAATTTCCCCTGTCCCATCTCCCTCACTCAGAATATCAATTTTTTTTTTGAAAAAAAGAAACTCGTATCCACGCATATTAAAATAAACATGATGATTTTAATCAAATTGTTTAAAGAGATAAACGATTTATCGACATGAAATTTTCCAACATTTTCTATCTTGGGAAGAGGGGGGG
Source organism: Ferrisia virgata (assembly GCA_900060175.1). Classification (NCBI taxonomy): domain Eukaryota; kingdom Metazoa; phylum Arthropoda; class Insecta; order Hemiptera; family Pseudococcidae; genus Ferrisia; species Ferrisia virgata. The sequence goes on from FIZR01004369.1 coordinate 13,165, forward strand.
GGAGAAATTGACAAAAGAAAACTTTGAATTACTGCAGCTGTGCATCCTAGGCAGGTACATGAATTTTTTTTCACCAAAGGGGGAAATTTGGGCCCCTCTCAAAAATTTGGAAAAAGGTGAAAATGTGTTTTTCTCAGAAATAATGGCTAATACGCTAAATATGAATAGAGGTAAAGTTGTTTTGGGTGAAATTTTACATCAGATCACGTGATTCAAATTTTATCTGAGAAACACAATTGCAAAATTGTGAGTATGGGCGCATTGCAGGAGAGGGGGGGTCGAACAAAAAATGAACCCCTTCATCCACTTTTTACATGAGGAAAAATTGCAATTTTGTTCAAAAAAGTCAATTTTTAGTATAACTACAACTTTCATATTAATACTAAACAATAATGAAAGTCGCACAAAACTTTCGGGGCTCCGTTTTGGAGACTCGGCAAATTTTGGGCAATATTTAGGTTGCTGATGTTAGTGTCGTTTTCGCATAAATTGAACCCACTGAGGTACTGAACACAGCAATGAAGTCAGATTCACTATTTGACCTCAATTAATTCCTTGTTTTAGTGCAGAGCTACCACCAAATTTTTACACCTGTACAAATACCCGAAATAATTTATTAATTGAAGTTAAATAGTGAATCCGACTTCATTATTGTGTTTAGGAGGTTTAATTTATATGAAAACGACAACATCACCAAACTAAGTGTTGCCCCGAATTTGGGGAAGAGGTCGCCCCGGTCACCAAAACGGAACCTCGAATTTTTTGTGCGATTTTACATCGATACATATAGTAAATATACCAAATTTCAAAATTCTCTCATTATATTGTGGTTTGGTATTAATATGAAAGTTGCTACTGTACTTGGAATTCGTTTTTTTGAGTAAAATTGCAATTTTTAGCCTGATTTTCTATGTCATATTGTCAATGAAAACCAGGCTATTACGGTTTATCGACGTACGGTGAATGAGGGAGGGGTATCAACAAAATCCGTTTTGGGGTCGTAGAAAACCATTACAACCATTATTGGCCATGTTACATATTTATTCCCTTTTATCTGTTTATTTCACCCTCCCAAAGACTAGAATCGTGTACTTTGCTCAATGATGACTAAAATCGCTCCAATTCGGTCAATCGGCTTCGTTTGACGACGGATTAGATGTATGTATTTGAGTAGGCACGACCTCTGGTTAAAATTCAGTCGTGCCCAAATTTGAGAGGCCAGGGTGCTGAGAGGTCAAAATGGCAAAAATTGTTCCTTTTCAAGTCAATTGATAGAGAATCAAAGTTGTAAAACATACCAAAAAATCAGCCTCTTCAGTCGATTAGAAGGGGAGATATGGGGGTTTCCCCTTTTTTGACCTTGAAAAAGTGCTGTTCCTTCCCTATCTCGCCTCCAAATTAAGCTAAGAAGTTATGTGCCTTTTTAGGGTTTCGACTTGCGCTTCCTTGCAGCCCAGAAATGTAGGCTTTTTGGACCGCACTATTTTATGTTTTGAGTTTGTTCCTCGCAAAACTCTCCTTCAAATTGAGCTTGGAAGTTGAAATTTGGTTTGTACATTTAGTAAGTGTCCTAGACGTGCCTTTTGGTGATCTCGACTTTTCAGCCTCATTCCACGCCGTCATAGCTCTGAAAATGTGTTTTTTTTTTGGCTGGTGGGTATGTTCCTCACACAACTATCTTTCAAATTGAACTAGGAAGTTGAAATTTGAAATTTAGATTTGGCGTAGGTCCTAGATGTGCCTTTTGGTGGTGACAATCATTTTTGCCCCATTGCTTCCCCATTCCTGTACCACTGATTGGGAAAAAAGCATCGTGATACCTTTTTTCAATTTACCAAATTATATTATTTCACGAAAATCTGGCTGAAAAAGTGATGCTTTTGTTTCTTATGTTGAAAGTGGTTCAGAAAATTAGGAAAAGATGGCTGTTCGGCTAATTCAGACACGCTGAATACGAATCCGACGTTCATTTTTCGTTCGAATCTCTCGTTCGCATTTCGACCCCTTACCCCCTGTGTGTCCATGCCTACAATTCTGCAATTTTTTCCTGGACTAAAATTTTAATGACATAATCTGATATAAAATTTTACGCTGAACAACTTCACTTTTATTAATTTTTAAGCGTATTAGCCATTATTTCTGAGAAAATCGCATTTATGAGCATTTTTTTAAGTTCTTAAGAACGAGAATTATACTTGTCAAAACGCATACTTTGGTTTTAAAAAAATGTTATGTACCCGCCTAAAGGTCCTCAACTGCAACAATTCAAAGTTTTCTTTTGTCAAATTCTCTCCCTCCCCCCTGTCTTGAGAGGTGGAAAATTTTAGAAAAATTCATATCGATAGACCCATCATCCCTCTAAACAACTGAATTGAAATCATAATTTTTCCTTAAATACGCGTGAATACAGGATTTTTTTCCAAAAAAACAACGTTTTTTCGATATTCTGAGCGAAAGGTGTGGGGTGGGGGAAATTTTTTTTCGAGATACTCAATGATGTTTTGTGAAAATTTTGAAAATTTGAGATCAAGGACATTTCGCTATTCTTATCCGAGAACACTTTTTATAAAAACTTTCGTTTCGACTAGTTCCATTGGGTCATTAATTTTTATCCGAAAAGCTCGAAATTGTTACAGCACAGAACTGCGTTTGAAAGCATAAAGAAATATTCTTTTCGAGATCATACATCGTACAATTGTTGTTTTCTATAAATGGCCGAATTGAATCATTCCCATCCTATATCTTTTTAAATGAAAGTTTTTTACGTTCGTAATAAATTTCAGGCGAATAACGGTTACTTTTCCAGTGGTATCGAAATTCTTACGTTCGTTCTTCGAAGTCGTATTATGTGTGGTATTATTTTTTTCCCCAACATTGACCATTGACTATTGGAGCTGCGCCGTTTTTAAAGCTATTTAGGCAACTTCAATTACATTCTAAGTACTACATTGAGCATAGGTAGGACTTGTTATTTGTTTGATAATTCGTTACTGATCAATTTTAGCCTGTTATGCTTCGCTTGTACGAACTTTAATTGTCGATTTGAATTTTTTTCTTTGCAAGTTCAAGGTCGAAGGGGGATAAAATGTGTCTGAAATTTATTTCGTGGATTAAGAAGCATTTTTTGTGCTATTCTAAATCTGACTTGAAATATTCTTGTGTGTAGTGAAGTGCGATTTTAGAATTTTTTTCAAAGATTGAGCAGTCGTATAGGAAGGTATTTTTTAAAAACGTATTTCTTTTCAAAAAAAAAAAATAATAATAAGAACGAAGAAAAGAGTTGAAGGTTAATACGAACTATAAATTCAATAGTAATTAAGGTCAATAATCAAAATGTACTTATCTGTATTTTTTTTCTTTCGAGTTTTTTTTTTTTTTTTTTTTCATTTTGAGACGTATCAACTTGGGCGGCCATTATAGTACATTTTCCTGGCATAGAATAAAGAGATAGAATTAATAACACGATGTTCATCGATATAATTCTATTTATCGTTACAAAACGGGCAAGAGGCCGCTTGTAGTAGCTTTTTGAATGGGTTAAATTGACAGCAAACGATTCGTACTTTTAATCGAAGAAATAACACGAATAGCCGACGCGAGGCGAGCGACGAACGACGGGAAAAAAATAGCGAGGCGGTAGAACAAGAGGAAATAAAATTAATTAGTTACAATCGTATATTTTCGAACCTGCCACACAGAGAAATGGAATATCGAAAAAAAAAAAAGAGAAAAAACGCCAGCCAACGTGTACATAGGAGAGAAAAAAACACCGGCTCGTTGAAGAAAAAGAGTGAATAAAAAGCTGTAGGCTGAACCGAAGAAACAGGGAAAGAATGTTTAATTGTTCGAGAACTTCATTAATCTATTAGAATTTATTTGAAAGCTTACAATTCGCGTATAAAAGTTCAAAGTATATCGCTGGTACGAGCGAAGAGAAATTTCGATGGAGAGAAATTTTTTCCAACGAATGGAAAATATAAGTATCATTTAATAAGTTATTGGTTGTTACACCGAAATACCGCCATCGCACCCTCGATAGAGTACGTATTGTTGCAGTTACAGGGGTAGTATTTCAGTTATGTTTTAGCAGCGAAAAAAGGGGGGAACCGAAATATTATTCTAGTGGAGCTATTTCATTCAGTCGGCGTTTTGCTTTGGCAACGTATCGGTTGTATTTTGTATCAAGCGTTGTCACGTGCGCGACTGAAAAATTTTTTTACGTAAAAAATTACGTCGCTGGAGTTTATTCTTGGTTGCGAGTAAAATTGCGTGTAATTTAACCGAGCGATTGGATTTTTAACGCGGTGGTGATCTTTTTTTTTTCCTAATTTTTATTCATTTTTTTTTTCATTTCTATTTTTAAAATTGTGTTGTAGTGAATTGAAATCAGCGTGGTGTTGTGTGTGTACTTGTTAGATTAACACGTCGAGATTACCTATCGTAAGTTTTCAGCGTATTTTTTTCGTACAATTTTTTACGTTTTGTTTACAAAGCAGCATAAATGTGTAGTAATTAGCGACCATGTGTGGAAACGTGATTAAATCTATATGGGACTTGTTAGAATTTTTTGTTGATTTTTTTTTCCAATGTTGATAATATTTTTAAAGATATTTTTGTTTACGAAATGAAGAGATTTGATAGAATGATTTTTACGTTATTTTTTGCCCAATATTGGAACATAGATTATAAAAAATCGATTTATGTACCTCAATATTATCGATTTATATCGATAATCGAAATCGAATTTTTTTTTGATTGAATGGTTATCTATGAAATTTTGTATTGGTCGTGTTTTTACATTGTATGATTATTTTTGTGAGCATTGGGCGAGTCGAGAATCAAATTTTTGAAAAAGTCGATTCGTGATATCGAGCTGACGTCGAGAAAATCATTCTATACGGAAAATCGATCATTATCACTCTTATATTATTGTCCATTTTTCCTTGCATCAGTGCTCATTGGTGCGCAAATCGTTCAATTATCTCTGGTAACCCATAGTCTGATGATCATCGATTTTAATAAAATCGATTTTTATGTCGATGTTGAAAAAAAAATCTCAAAATTTCATAACGTTCTTGCTATTTATTTCTTGACCGAAGAAATAATTGCGAATGAGATTGTAGTGTCTGAAACAAATATTGAAGGTTTACAGGAGTGAGGGTAGCGGGGTCAACTTTTTTCTTTATTTGAGATTATATTGCAAAAATTTTCGTTCTATAAAAATGAAATTTTGATTCCATTATCGTACGAGTATTTCATTTTGTTTAATCGTTCACTTTCGTATAAATAACTATGACTGGAAGGAAGGAAGATCAGAAGAAAGAGGGGGAAATTTATAATTTATATATTGAATTATTACATCGTTATTATCATTTTTCAGAGCGTTTGAAATTTGTATTGTTGAAAATTGTATTAAGCTTCAAAAATGCATTTTATTACGGTCCCGCTGGAAATTCCAGTAAAATTACTTCGATTTGCCCAGGTGGTTTGCATTGGACTAGGAAAAATTTTTCAACTGCTGAGATTTATTTAAACTATTTTGAAGAATTTCAAAAATCCTGGAGAAATAAACTTTTTACTGGAATCTTTAGAACGTTTGGAAATGGCAATCAAGTTTTCGTCGAAAAAATTCTCGAATATTTCAAATAATTTTAATTTCCTCTTCAGTTTCCGAATTGGGAAGAGGATATTATCAGGGTTGCAAATTCCAGGAAAACTCCTTTTATCGATTAAAACAGCCTTTATTTAGCTGGAGAAAAATTTCAACCTATGTTAAAGTTCATTTTCATCCATTCTGGAGCATTTTAAAAATTCTGGAGGAATAAAATTTTTTGCTGGAGGCTCCAGAACGTATTCGATGTTATTTAGAAACCAAGCTTTTGTTAAAAAATGTGCTCACGTATTCGAATTTTCAATTTTTTTAAAAATATGTACCGCAGAAAAAAAATCTATACTGGAGGCTCCAAACTATCTGATGGAAAATGTGGTAGATCTAGTTGCAATGTAAATATTAAGTGGTAACCAATTTTTTTTTCACCACAACTTTAATAGAACATATTTCATAAAGTATTCGACTTTTACTCTACGTATTGGGCAGTTTTCAAATCTTCTAAAATTCACAAAAGATTCAAAAATGAACTTAAGTGGCTGAAAATTTCACTCGTGGGTTTCTTATGATATGTTATTTCCATCATGTCTTGATTTCGTTTGGAATTCAAATCGCAAATATCCATGTAGGTGATGTCTAAAGAACACTGATTTTCTCTGAATTGATCGTTAAATCGTTTCTTTGGTAATTTTTTTACGATTTTCGAAAATTTTACTTCACATAGGTGATTGATGTCTTAAAGTTTCATCTCCCATTTCTTTTATCATAGACATCGAATACCTCTCGATCTAGAAAATTTTTATACACCTTCCTCATTAATAATACCAAAACTAATTTCTGGGTTTTGTTTGAAATGCACCCGCTACTAGCATCATATGTGATGAAGGGAGATTTATTATGCGGATTGGGGTTGAAAGTTGCTAAATTTTGAGTACATGTATTCTGTTTGCGGTTCTGAACAACTTCGATCCTATCGAGTACGGTCGTATGTCAGCTAATTCTACTGTAAAATGAAAAAAATCATTTTTGAGGTGTTTTTGATGGACAATTTCCAAAATATAGGGTGGGGGGGGGTGCTGTGGGCGAAATTTTCCACATAATTCGAAATATTTCTGATACTTCAAGCCACAATTTTGATTCAAAAAATTTTTCAATACCGGCCATAGGTGAGGAGATAGGGGTGTTTCTCAGATAAGGGAAGGTGTATCCTCGGAGGAGGAGAGATTGGAAAAATACACTCATGAGCTAAATTTGTTTTTTTTTGAACCTCTAAGAACTGGAATCAATCATAAAATTACTTTTAACATTCACATCGCACAGATTTCCATTTGCGTTCATACTAATAATTCGAAATACTACAACGATCGATCTATCGGTTCTTCGAACGTCACGTAAAGGTCACCGCTCGAAAAAATCTGAAGAAATTCTGAATGGTGTAAAACAGAGTGAGAAACGTAAAACAATTTCTTTTATGACAGTCGCCAAAATGGTTCCTATAGGGCGATTTGAAATTTTCAAGGTCAAATTTAAGGTTATTATGGTGGTGGAAAAAATCTGAAAAAAATTCAGCATACTCCCCTCTAGTACCACTACTTACATGCCAGGTTTGAAACATATCGGTTGAAAACTCGAGGAGATGGTATTTTCAGCTTGAAAATCACGTATTTTGAGGCCCCGTTCCCTGGGCATGTGGTAAAGATTCGTTTTTGCGCTCTTAAATCATCTTCTACATAGACAAGTCGAAGGATATAAAAATTTTGTCAAAGTTCCACCAAACGCTAAATGACCCCTTCTTTTTTTTTTTTTTGATTTTTTCGAAAATTGAATTTCAACTGTCAAAATGTTCCATCTTTGAAATATGTTTTTGTCACAATATCGATTAATTGTTTTATCTTTTGAAATACCCACGTGCATTTTTTTTAATCATTCGTTTGTTAGTTGTTTTTTTTGTATTCTTTTTTAAAAAGAGAAAAAATGCTGGAAAAACCCAGACGATTATGGTATAAAATTTCATAATATTCGAGTAAAATAAAAGATGTAACCGTAAACTTTTTGTTGAAATTGAAATACTTATAAGAAAAGCTTAGCGATTATAATTAAATTTTAAACGTTGAGATTTTTTTTTGCTATGTCGAGTAAAAAAATTGCTGCGAGTATTGAACCAGCAGCTAAGAGAGTAAAAGAAAAAATTATAAATTGTTTGTAAAATTCTCCAAGTCGATATGAAGTAGACGTCGGGTCGTGTTCGGTGTTTTATTATTTAATTACAGTACATGGCTGTGACGACGAGACGAATAGTGTTAGCAGAAAAAGCAAACCGTAACAAGCTTCTGTTTGCCTCAACCTTTCTTTCTCGGTGCTCCTAACTCGCCATGTTGGTAATTGTGTAAACACAACAACGGTTTAAAGTAAAACGTGGTCAAGATGTCGTGTAATAATCATCGATGTGCTGACATACAATTGTAGTGGTGGGTAACTAACTATACGTATACGTGTACGAACTAGTACACGATTACGACGACAACGACTCACGTTCACCACCTACACGCGATATACTTATAGTGTGGTCTGAGGTGTTACACGGTTACACCGTTACATCGTGTCAACTACTTATGTACGAGTTAATCGTAACACTCGAAACGTGTAATTTCACCCTCGTTCTTTAACATCTTTGTTTTCTCGATTTCCTCAAGAGGTGTGTATGTGTAATGTGTATGTACTGTGTGCTGTGTGTTGTATATATACGCCCACCTTTGATTTAATTTCACCTAACAATAAGGTGTTTTTAAAACCATTAATTGAAGGAGATCAGAAAGAAAAAAACATGTATTCAATTATATCGTCTGATTTAGCTAGAGTTGATTTTCGATTTAGTCAAATACTCGAGGATGATTAGTTAATCAAGTGGTCGAATTGTGGGAGTAAGAGAAGAGTGAATGAGACCACGAAAATGTTGTAGCTAGCTAGGCACCGAACTACTAATAAATGCGATTGTTTGGGATACCTCCGTTAGTACAGTTATTTCAGCTCAAAAATAGCTTAAAAAGCGCGGAAATTAAGTATATAGGCACTGTAAAGTATATATTTCAATATTTTCGAATTTACCTCAAATCCATGCATACATGTGCCTCCCTTTTGGGTGACGAGGGGGTGCAAAGTTTGGTTTTTCGGCTAGTACTCCCCAAATAATGCACTAACGAAAAAAATGTTGAAACCAAAGTTGTAGAGCATTGAAGAACGAACAATTTTACTTCTTTGACTTTTTTCCTAAGAGGTCGTGTGAAGGAGCTAGGGCGTTCAGAAAAAAAAAATTTCCAATTGATACAAATAGTTCTCAAAAATCTGCTTAGTTCAATTTTGGTAGCATTTTTCTTGCATATTTGATAGTACTTCTCACCACTGCCTCCTTTTCTCATTGTGGGGGAGGGGGGTGCCTTTTCAAAAAGTTGCAAATTTCTCAAGAGATAAGTCCGTTATGCTAAAAAATTTGAAAAAATTTTTAGACGAACGTTGTACAGCGTTAAAAGACATTTTTTTTAATTTTTTTCCTTAATGATCATGGAACGGAGCTAAAGCCAGAAAAAAAATGACACTCGAAAATTTCTGCTGAAATGAATAATTTACGCCTTTGCGAGTCAGGTATAAACTCCGGCAAGATTTCGAACCTCCTCTTTAGAAGCGCAATTTGGGTACAACGCCTCAAATGTTTGTCAAAATCGAATTCCGCGACCAGAAAGAGCCCTGCATTAGACTCATTCAATTTTTGGCTCGCTGGGATTTATACCTGACTACAAGGACATAGCGAAGCCAACTTCCAATGCTGCGAGGGCGGGAGGGGGGAGTGTGAAAATGAAAAATTTGCCTGTTAAAATCAATAACTTTTATGAACTTTTCCAATTTTTTCGCCAAGTTAAATACTTAATTTCTATGATGTAAAAAACACTGTGTTTGAAGCCCAAGCTTACAAAATTAAAATAAATAATAATTATTTTCATGCCAGAGTGAAATTTAAAAAAAAAAAAAAAAAACGGATTTTTAGGACTAAAATTGCGTGTTTCGAAGTTTTCGTCAAGTTGGACAATAATGAAACAGATGACTGGGTTTTTGACACTAAAATCATAGGTGGAGCTTGGTGATTTGATTGGGACGGCCAAGCTGCCAGGATGGTAAACAAAAGTGGAATGTTTTTGAGGTTGAAGAACAAGGGGAGAAGGCTAAAAGTATAATTTTTGAGGTGAAATTTGAAAAAATCAGATTTTCAATGGAAAAAAGGCGTATTCCTCGAGGTTTCAGCTTCAGTGTTGTAGGGTTTACACGAAAAAAGATCCAGGTTTTTTCGCACAACGTTTCAAAATGTTATGAAAATTTCAATATTTTTAGCAATTTTTGTAATGTGTTCAAAATTTTTTAAAAATTTAGTTGGTTTCAAACAATTTTGAATTATTTTTTAGATATTCATCGTGCATAGAAATAGTCAGGGACGGGGTAGTTTTACATCTGGAGGGGCTTTAAACCACCCCCCATCCGCCCATGACATAAACTTGTGTTTTTAGGAGTTTTGAATTCATGTTGGTAAGTTTGTATAGTTGCCATGATTTTTCTCTTCTTTCTCAACCAACATTTCACAATTTACAAGTTTTTTGCCTACTTCCTCAATTGACTGAGAGGGAGGCGGTTGTCGCCATTCAACACCCCCTTCCCAGCCAACGAGACCTTCTGCCTAACTTGCTAAATTTTCAAGCGTTAATTTTTTTTTCTTTTCGTCATAGCTCCGTCCTGTATGACGAACTGGGAAAAAAGTAAAAGAACAAGTGTTGGTCTTTTAACGCTTTACAACATTTGTCTGAATCAATTTTTCGAATTTCTTAGCATAATGGAGCTATCCCTTGAGGATTTTGCAACTTTTTGAAGAGTAGCCCCACCCCATTGTGAGAAAAAAGATCGGTTCAAAATTTTTGTTATTTTATGCATTAGTGGGAAATACTATCAGTGATTTTTTTCTGAACGCCCTTGCTCTTCCCCACGATTTCCTGAGAATTGAAGTCAAAGAAGTAAAAATGTTCGTTTTTCAATGTTCTGCAGCTTTTGTTTGAGCATTTTTTCCGTAAGAGCGTTATTTGAAAAGTAATTGCCAAATTGCATCCGAGGCAAAATATGTATGATTTTAAGGAAGTTCGAAAATATTGAAATACATACTTCATGGTACCTATGTAGGAAATTTTCGTTTTCCGTGAATTTTTATTGTATTAAAACTGGAAACCTAAGAAGTCTGTATTACATCAATTAAATAAAATTTTCGTTTAATACTGTGGATATGAAAATTCAAAAATAGGCTCATGAATGCTACAAGATCGAATTTCGAGCTTGTAAACCGTCGATATTTTTTTCGCTCATGTAATCAAGCTGCCTCGAAAAAAGTTAGAAGGAATTTGTATGAAGAAATTTTTTCACGAATTTGAAAATTTATATGTGGAAATTTCTCTTTCGCATTTTTTTTTTTGCGATATTTAAGAGTTTATTAATTTTGTAAAATGACGAGCACGAGGAGTGCGAGAGGAAACGAGAATGGAAATATCTTGGGGCGTTTTTAATATATTGTACGCGAGAAGAAGACGGTATATACTATTTTTCCGCTCATTTTCGAAGTTTTTTAAACGTATAAAAATAAATTTTTCAAATTTTTTGTACGCCAATTATTTTGAGTTTTTTCCGAATTTTTTTGCCGAACGAAGGTACGGCGTTTCGTTTATTTCGACGATTTGATTTTAATTTCCTTCGTTTTATTTTAAGGGGGGAAAATTTCATTTTTTTTGTTTTTTGGTCCCTGCCCCCGATGAGATTAGGCAAATTGTTTGTTTTTCATTTAAGTTGAGATTCTTCTCAGTCTTTGGTGACGTCAAAGCAATGCCGAATAAGATTTGCGAGACTTATTGCGAATTTCGCCTACAACATTGAACGCAGACTGCTATATAAACATGTGTGTTATATTGACAGTCGAAATTAAATTTTGCCGCGTTTATATTCTAACATCACGCCAGATATGGGTTGAAAGTTAGCTTAGCGGTGGAAATGGTTACGTGTGGTGTAGGTGTTCTCTCAAGATGCTGATTTATTTGAGTAGGAGTCGAATATTATAAATCGAATATTTGTTTGAAAAATATTACAATCTGGGTATGCGAAGGAGTAGTGCATACCATGCTTTCCTTAGCTGTGTATTAATTTTTTATATTAGAAGGATTTAATTTCCCATTTCAAGCGTAGTAGGTTTGGTTAGTTGAGTTCATTAATCATATCGCAGAAATTACTGTTGAATTTGATTCAAAGATTTCTATATTAAATTCGAGTTTTCATGTAGGATTTCTTCAAAAACATTCAGTAATAGTTAGACAATTTTGGATGGTTGTAAATTTGCTGGGAGCAGGGAATTGGTTGAAAAGCGGTGAACACCTTGTATAAACAAATCAATTCAAAACCTTATCGATAGAGAATCAAAAATCAAATGTGTCCATAAGTCCAGCTCCGGAAGGATTATTGCTAATTACGAAGAAAAAGCGATAGAATATTTTATTTTTATGTTTTTTTGTCGAAGTAATCTTATCTTGTATTGTATAAAATATTTTTCTGATAACTAATCCATATTTTTTTTTCTTTGTTTTAGGTGAGTACAAATTTTCACATGAGAATATTTTATATAGAAAATGAAAATTATCGAGTTATTTGAATTTTTTTCCAAGTACGTATTTACTTGACATTTGTTGAAAAAAAAAATAGCGAAAAACCCATTGTCCATTTTTAACCTTTGAGAGATTCATTTTTAGGCAGATAATGGAAACTGATGAAAAAGCATTGATATTCTTGCGACTTGATTATAGTTGGATAAATCAGACAGGACCGAAAAAAAATGAAATTCCTCAATTCGGTTAAATTTTGGGCATGTGAAATAATTTTTTGTTGAAATTTTTTTTATTTTTTTTTATTTTTATTTTTATGTGCCATGTACAAGGTACTAAGCCTAGAGGCACAAACTTAACTTAACTTAGCTTAGCTTAAAGATAGGTTACGTTCTCTGCATGTAAAATTTCATTTTCATAAGTCACTTCGGGAGGGAGAGGGGGCTACTATGAGCTTCCAAAATGAGACAATTTTCAAATCGAATAATTTGTTTTTAAAGTGGTCTCGCTTCGCTGATCTCTCTTCCCTCTCCTCCTCCTTGAATAAATGCATTTCGTGATGCTGAATCTCGTTGGGTAGTTTATATGATTTGTTTTAAATGTCGAGACTCATTGTGGAGAATAAAATTTCAGTCGATGATGTGCCCTCAAATTTTTAATTAGGTCAATGGTAAGCTATATGGTTATCGTTATTTTCGCATTTTCAACCTTTAAATTATAATGGAAAAATTGTATTTTTGCTTTGACACACATTTTGTAGAGGGATGGAATGGGAGGTGGAAAAAAATAATTCCGTTATTTTTTAATGGTATTTTCAGTTGGATTTCATTTTCAATGAGGCCTAATAATGTTCAGTTGCTTTTCCAAATTTCATGGATTCTTCAAGTGCTGTGATAATGTCCTGACAGCGAAATTAATTTATTAATTTTTTTTGGCCTTTCATGCCCTACTACAATACATAACTCAACATTTCGATTAAGGAAAAAATTTTTTAAATTTTTATGTAAGTTTTGAAATTTTAGAGCAATTTGAAATGTGTGTGGGGATCAAAGGTCAAGCCAGAGACCATGGATGTTTACCATGGGCTCATTTCATGTCAAAACGACCCAAATTTCGATTTCGCTCAAATTTTTTTTGTGAGTTCTACCGCAATTATTTCGGTCTTAATTCTTCATAGCGATGGGGGGGGGGTGTAACCCCTACTGTTGTCAAATAATAGTGATTTCTTGTCGAACAGCTCTACTTTGATAGCTCATATTTCGAGATTGTTTATGCTTAAGATGAATCTGTTTGCGCGGTTTTTTTTTTGAATCCGTAAGAGATTCAAAATTGATGTACGAAATTTTAGAAGCTCAAAATTGAACTTTGGAGACGAAAGCTCAAGTTATTGAATTTCTTTCCCCCTCCTCTACCCCATTGGATTTTTTGGAAAAATAAGGTGGGAACTGAAGAAGGGAAGCTCAAAAACATACATTCTGATATCACACTCGACGTTTTGAATTTCGACCCCCCTCCCCACTCTATATTGGACTTAGGACAATGAATTCACCGCCTCAAAATACCTCCAATGATCCAGTATCACATTTTTGACCACCTAGAAATTTTCTGGTTCCATTATGCGCCCCCAAAAGCCCCCTTAATATGGTCAAAATTCAAAAGTTTGCTTTATTCCCCCCCCCCCTCTCGTCGCCATAAAAATAAAAAAATATTGAAAAATGATTAAGCACGCTCGTAGCATAATAACGATTCCTTTTGATTCGATTCCACTGAGATCGATATTAACTTGCAATCTTGATCCGACTCGCTTCAGTTCTAAACTGACCTTCAAATTACCAATAATTTGAAAAGTGTGGCTACAGAAGTGTCGGAGTTACTGTCGTATTCATTGAACATACCGTATCGATCTCTACGTTACATTTCTATGGAGTTTTTCAAATTAATTTTCATCAAAAGGTTGGTTGAATGAATTGAAGAAAAAAAAATGAAATACTTACTTCACCTAATTTAATCAACTGTGCGTTTTTACTTTTGAATAGAATTAATCTGTATATTGTTTAACATAGAATAATGGTAAATTTTTTCTTTTTTTTTTTCAATTTACAAAAAAGCTGTACTGTCAATCGAATCGGTAATCATTTTATCGTTTCCAGCTCAGCATTGCCCCGCTTTCTGCTTTTACATGCTCTTCGTATTCGAATTATCTGTGCATAGAACCTTGTCCTAGTCGTATTTATACGATTTTGAAATAGAAACTATGTAGTGTTTTGGCGCAGGGTCTCATTAAAGCGCATACAGAACGAGAATTACTGGCGATGGCCTCTTTTTTTTTCCACCACATCTTTAGTGTTGGTTGGTGGATGCTGGTGCTCTGTGTCTATGCTTTTTATACGTGTACTAGTATGTTACGTGGTATCTTTATACTGTACTCGTATGTAGACTGGTGTAATATTGGTACGAAACAAATCGCGTATAGTGTACCGCTCTCGCGAGGTCATTTTACTTCCTTTAATCAACAACGCATTCGACGAAGCGGCGGTAATTTATTGCACGACGACAGAGATATGCTCTGTATATAGGTATAGAGGAAAAGAGTTAAATAGAATGACGATGGCGCGAGAGAAGAGTACCAAAGCAATCGTATGGTATATGGTTACACGTTGTAGTAGCACAATGTACCACGTTAAGTTAACCGTAGTAAATTATTATTGTAAATATTACCACCGTGCTAAGGTTTTTGTTTTATACATTTATGCTAATTGCCCGGAAGGGGTCGTTTTTTCTATACGTTGGTTTGTCGTTGTCGTTGTCGTTGTCACCGTCGTCATCGTCTTAATTTGGCCCATTCCATTGCGAGTCGCCCGCCATATATCGTGTGTAATTTTGAAAATATGTACTGTACGAGAATACGTTCGCGAAACAGCTTTTCGGTATGGTAATGGAGCGAATGTATATTAGGTAGTTGCCAGATTGTATAATTTCGACTCGGTAATTTTGACGTGACTTTGTAAGTGTGTAGGTATTAAGGTAGGTCATCGACGATACCGCGTATTCGTCGTACGTACGAAATTGTCGTAAGGCACCAAGAAGGCGGAAAATAAGCTTATACGAGTATATAATTGACTCGACTCTGGCGTGGTACGTGGGGTAAATCGTCGTTTATTCGCGATTCTCGAATCATTTGCACACTTTCGTCGACGTAGCGTTTGAGCTTTTTTTTTTTTCTTTCTTTCTTTTCACTACATTTCCATTCGCGAGTTTCTTTCCTCCTTCTCCATTGTACCTACGCGTTGAGCTAATTACCATTGTAAATTTACCTGTGTCACGTTGCCGAGCGATGCTTTTTTTTCGTTTCTGGTTGTTGTTTGTCTCGAGAGAAAAATACCTATTTTTGGGGGTTAAGATTTCTTATAAATTCGATCCCAATTCGAAGAAGAAGATGAGAAAATATAACACCCCGTTCGTTTGCTGTCTGCAAGTACCTCATTTCTACGTTTGGTTCAGTCAAATGAGCGCATCGACAAAGCGGAAAGTAAAAGCAGAAAAAACCGTTCGTTTCCTTTTTTACTTAATCTTCCATTATGAAAATTAAATAGCGAAATTGCTTTTTAATGTAATTATACCGAGTGAAGATGGTGGCGTAGCTGGGACGAGAAGTCAAATTCGTTCGAGTGAAGCAAATTACCTTTGTGTCTGGTTACAATATCCGGTGTATAAAAAGTCAACACTACGCGACGAAGGTGTTTACTTTGGCGTATTTCGTTTCGTCCTGTGTAGTTATATAGATTTGTTGTATAAGCTGCCTTTGTGGAGTTTGTATTTTTCAATATTTTGCGTACATGTCGAATGCAGTGATGATGATGTGTAGACGAGAAAGAATTGTTCGATGTACGCCTAGTAGTACAGTCATTTCAGATTAAAAATAGCCCAAATCCAATCAAAATCGTGTGTAAGTACTGTGAAGCATGCATTTCAATTTTCTCGAACCTCTCTTGAATTCGTGATTTTTTTCCTATTGGAAGGGGTTGGGGGGGAAGGAAATGCAAAGCACGAGTTTTTGGCAAATACTTCCCAAGTAATGAATTTACGAAAAAAATGTTGATACAAAAATGGTAGAGCATTAAAAAACAAACATTTTTTTTCTTTGACTTTTTCCCCCCACGAAGTCATGGGAAGAAGCTAAGAGGGTTTAGAAAAAAATAATTGTTGAAAGTCTCCAGTTGTCACGAATAATTCTCAAAAATCTGCTTAATTCACTTTCAGTAGCATTTTTCTTTTACTATGTGAAATATGAAAAATATTGGACTGCTCTCTTTTCTCAATGTGGGAAGAGGCCTTCCCTCCTTCCCTTTAAAGGTGAGTCCACTGGGCTAAAAAATTGGAAAAATTGTTTCAGACAAATGTTGCAGATGCGTTCATAGATATGTAACAATATCCGCTTCAATATTTTAACATGAAGTGCAAAAATTATTCATGATCATGTTTCATCGCGATTTTTTGGTCAAAAACTTCAAATCAAAAACGTTTACTCCTCCCTTCACTACATTTTGACATTTGATTTTAATGCCTAGCAAAATTAAAATCATGCAATCACTGTCACGAGTTTTTGATTAAAAATTTCAAATTAAATTTTTCAATTTTTTTAATTTTTCTACGTTTTTAATTTTTTAGTGATTTGACTTTTTTTAACTTTTTTTAATTTTTTAATTTTTTTAATGTTTATTTTTTTTTGTTTTTTGACTTCTTTTTAATTTTTATTTCAACTTTTTTAATTTTTTAAAATTTTTTATTCAATTTTTTTTTTTAATTTTTCAATCTTTTGAAATTGACATCCATCTTAATATTTTAACATAATGCGTAAAAATCATCTTTCATCACGAGATTTTGATCAAAAACTTCAAACAAGAAATCAAAACGTCTCATCAGAAACGTCATTTTTTCACAGAGTAATCCCTCCCGCCTCTGCTTCGTCCTTGAACTTATCCATATCAAAAACAAAAAACTTTTGAAATTTCTTCTTGAAATTATTAGAATCAAAAATTGAATGAATCTAATACAGGAATTTTTACCGTCGCGAAATTCGATTTTGACAATCATTTGAGCGTTGGACCCACATTGAACTGCTGAAGGGGAGGGTGTGCTCAAAATCCAAATTTTGATAAATTTTGAACATTGGTGTCGATTTATGAGGTCTAAAATCCCCTGTTCTAGATTAATGATGGTTTTCAACATTTACACCCAAAATGGGGTGTTAAAATTTCGAAATTTTGCGAAATGCACGCAAATAAGTATCGAATTAGGTATATGGGATTTCCAATGCACTGCTTTGGGATCTTGAAATTATTGAGATCTGATACAATTGCGAACCTCCTCTTCAGAAGTGTAATTTGAGTCTAACTCTCAATGGTTCGCTAGAATTTATGCCTTACTCGCATAGGCGAAAATATTCATTTCAAGAGGAATTTCCAAGTGTCACTTTGTTTTCTTTTCGCCATAACTTCGTCCTATGACCACTTCGAAAAGAGTGAAAAAAAAACGAAAATGTTCATCTTTAATGCTGTACGACGTTTGTCTGGACAATTATTCGAATTTCTCTGCATAGCGGACTTATCCGTTAAGAAAGTTAGCCTCCCCCCCTTATTTTAAGGAAAGGGGAGGTCAAATATTTTCCTTGTTTTACATAGTCGTGGAAAGTACTATGCCAGAAAAATGCTACTAAAAATGAATTAAGCAGATTTTTAAGAATTATTTATGTCAATTGGAATGTTTTTTTTTCGAAAAACCCTAGCTCCTTCTCACAATCTCTTGGCGAAAAAAGTTGAATAAGTAAAAATGTTCGTTTTTTAATGCTCTACAACTTTTGTTTCAGCAATTTTTTTTTCCCAAGCGCGTTATTTGGGAAATAATTACCAAAAACCGTACTTTACATCCTCTTGCCCTTCAAAACAGAAGTAAAATATACATAGATTTGAAGGAGGTTGGGGAGTATTGAAATACATACTTGACAGTGCCTATATACAAAATTTCCAATTGATGATAACAAACGAGACTCATATTTGAATATTTCCCGATGAAAATACCCCAGTTTCACTATTGTTTTGATATTAATTGACAAACGTCGAACAATATAATGGGCCTATTTTAGTTGATTGGTTTCTGGCCATAGCCAAAAAAATAAGAGCGAGAAGAATTATTTCAATGATTGATGTAGTTTTCATTTGTGTATCATGCGATTCGTTGTTAAAGAAATGAATACAATGATATCCTTTCTTGCTTCTCAGTACTTCGATGTAAGCTGATAAGTAAAAAGATATTGGCAACGTTACCCTACAATATAGCCTATAATGTAAAAGGAAATGCTTTTAATCGCAATCAAAACGAGAGGAAAAATTACTCGAATGGAAATAGGTCTACGTCAAATGAGACGTTTTAATATAAAATGTCAACCTGTTTAGTATTCCATTCGCGATTCCACAAATTATCCCTTGTTTGGTGTTCGGAATTTCTCTGCTTGTTTTTTTCTTCTTTTTTTTTTTTTGGTCTTTCTGCCGCGTCAAATAATGATGATTGCTTGAAATTCATATTGTATGGTGCGAGAAAATACTTTTCTTGGGTTGTGATTTACCTTAATGGAACCTAAAAGAGGTATACAATGTGGGAATAATTTGGTGTCGAGAAAATGATGGTGAGATTTACGTTGATGAAGATTGCTTAT
Organism: Ferrisia virgata; assembly: GCA_900060175.1. NCBI lineage: Eukaryota > Metazoa > Arthropoda > Insecta > Hemiptera > Pseudococcidae > Ferrisia > Ferrisia virgata. The sequence goes on from FIZR01004369.1 coordinate 32,156, forward strand.
TTCGAGGTCAAGTCGAATTTTAATCCGGGTAATCGAATTCGAATAAAGGAAATTGAAAAGTATGAACGTCTGTGATAATTTTTATTCGTTTTAATGGATTAGTTTTTCTGGGAAATTTTCTCTTTTTTTAGAACTGGAATTATTCAGGGTAAAAAATCAAGAATTGGCGATTTTTGAAAAGTTTTTTTTTAAAGCTTTTTTCAAGATTCTTTAGGAATTGTTTTTTCATCACTTCACATCCGAAATACAAAGAATTAAGGATTGCTGAAAATTTAATTTAGATTTTTGTTTTTGTTTTTGTTTTTAAATTATAAAATATCATTTTGAATGACATTTTGTATGATTTTCCTACTCAGAAGCGAAACGTTAGCAAGTTCTGAATAGTTCTTCAACTACTCCAATTTTTTGGTGGGGTAAAGCGATATTTTTAACGATTAAACCTTGTAACTGAAATAATGAAGTTTTTTGAACTTGTGAAAGGGCATTTCGAACGATGTTTTATCCATTTTCATTCGAAATGCGAAAATTAGGAGTTTTCTGAGTGTAAAAAAGACGTATTGAAATTTTTTTTTCTGTTTTTTAAAAATTTTTTCGTTTTTTGTTCTTTTTTTTACCAGTAAAACGACATTTTTCTTCATTTGTTCCAACTTTTCAACACTTGAAAAGTAACTCCTTAGTATTTTAGGAAATTTTTTTCGCCATTGTACTTCTTAAAAGCAAAAGATTTACTTCTTTTAAAAAATTTCCATTTGTATGCTTATTTTTCCTCAAAATCTTACCGTGATGGGAATATTATGAAAATTTATTCGAATGCAGCGCTAAAAATATATTCATAATTGTGAATTTGTTACTTTCGTTCAATTTTTACCACTTTTTCTGCGTTTTCCTGATTTCTGATCAATTTTCTTTGATTTTTGGTCAATTTTTTACCCAATTTTCAATGTTGTTTGACGGTTTTTTTCACATCTTAAGTTAATTTTCAAATATTTTTCCAAATTTTTCGTGATTTTTCATCAATTTTCTGCATTTATAAGTAATTTATGTCAATTTTTTACCCAATTTTCAATAATTTTCAACGTTTTTTTTTTTTTATATATCTAAGGCGAATTTTTACATATTTTTTTACATTTTTTGTGATTTTTGATCCATTTTTGTCAATTTTTTACGCAATTTTGCCGATTTTTCACGACTTTTGATCAATTTTCTGTATTTATAACTCTTTTTAATTAATTTTTTATCCAATTTTCAATGATTTTCAAGAATTTTTGGTTAATTTTCTTCATTTTTCACACTTTTGTATAAATTTTTTACTCAACTTTCAGTGATATTTAACAATATTTGGTAAATTTTCACCTATTTTCCAAGGTTTTTTCGTAATTTTTGATCCATTTTCAGCACTTTTTACTCAATTTTGTAATTTTTTTACCCGATTTTCAATGATTTTTAATGATTTTTTTCATATCTGCGGTTAATTTTCACTTATTTTTCAACAGTTTATCACGACTTTTGATCAATTTTCTGTACTTTTTACTAATTTTTGTCAGATTTTTAGCCATTTTTCAACTCTTGATTTATAATCAATTTTTTGTATTTTCAACTCATCTTTGTCAAGTTTTTAGCCAATTTTTGATGGTTTTTAACGGCTTTTTTCATATTTTAGGTCAATTTTTACATAATTTTCAACACGTTTTCTTGTTTTTGATCACTTTTTTACTTTTTCTTTTTGTACATTTCTGTCAATTCCTTCGATGTTTTTTTAACAATATGAATTTTTGAAATTTTAAAACGTGGAAAATGCCATTCCAAGTGTTTCTTGAACCACCTTTCTGATCCCTTTTAAACACAGGGCATAAAAATCTTAGCAATTAGCAATTAGCAATTATAAACGCCCAGGATAAAAAAAAAACATTGAAAAAAAAGTAGGATACCGGATAAACAAAAAATAATGCAAGTATGTTTAATTGATGAACTTCTTGAAGAACAGAAAATGGTAAATAAAAAACTAAGTGAAATTCATCCATCATAATTCAATAAAATCCGTATACTTGTTTTTTCTAATTGCGAAGCTCATTTTCCATTATTGTGTTCGAAAAGTACACATTTCCAGTTTCACCCTAATTAACCGCATCGATAACACAGAAAACAATTACCTTATTACAAATATTACGTGCTATATCTGACGTCGTCGGTCGTCATAGATTGTAAATAGTAACAAGGGTCGAGATTGAAGGCAGCAAGGAGAGCAAATCGGTGTAAATTGACAACGTCTTGCGGCAAACAGTTCAAATATTTAAGTCGCCTTCGGCTACAATCATCGTGAAAGCTTAATAAACGTAATTAAGAGAAACGCTTCAATTTGCGGGATTTGTTTTCGCGTTGGCGTCGTGTCTCGTCGATGGTGATAATGATAATGGTAACGACAATGATGGTGATGGTGGTAGTGATTCTGGTGGTAAGGCGAAGACAAACTACTAGCAGTATTCCAAGTCAAGCTTTCGGCGTTGTTTTGATTCACACCTTACTGTAGACTTTAGATTATCTTCTACGAATACTGCACGAGCTTAATGATGAAATCATAAGCGTTACAGTGGTTTACGATGGTTTTAAACGAGGCTGGAGGAACAGAGAAGCTGACTTTACCGAGACGAGAAATTCAAACTCACGTACGATGATGTCTTATGTACATACATACAGGTCGTTAACGAAGCTATCCTTGCGCTATGACGTCAGTTCAGTTGGCATTTTTCTTATCGTAAGCGCGTGAAAGTCGAAGACATTGCCTTAGGTCATTTTGAAGGTTCGCGAAAGATATTCTCTTCGTAACCTGAAAAAGTGTTGACCGTCGCGGTTACGAAAATCATGATAATTTGAGGTGGTGATAATCGATTTGATATGTTCAAATTGCAGAATGGTATCATTATTCATGAGCCTGTGGTTTTTACACCCTACGTATTATACAGGATGTCCGGCGAGAGGATGTCAGGATTTGAAATTTAAATACATCGTAATACCACCAAAAAAACATGTCAGATGAAGAAGTTGCTCATTTTAAAAATTGAAGGGGCGAATGAGCTTGATCAAAATGAATGTTCAACGATGAGGATGGATAGTAGATGGAAAACTTGGCAAATTTTGGTGTGTTCAGTATTTGACCAACTCCAAAATTGAAGGGGCTATTATCACATGTTGATCACGATGAAACTTTTTAAAAAAGTAATAATGGAATGAAAGTTGAACAAATTTTGTTCTGTTGATTTTTTGCCTAACGTGGAAATTGAAGGGACAATGAGAAAATTTTTTTATAGACATCATTTTAGCCTGATTTTCTATGTCATATTGTCAATGTAGGCTAGGATATTTCAGTCCATCGATCTATGGCGGACGAGGGGTAGGGGGATATCAACAAAATCCGTTTTAGGGTCCTAGAAAACCATTACGACCATTTTCAACCATGTCAGATACTTATTTTTTTTTTTCTCCGAAGACTAAAATCATTTGCTCTGATCGATATGGACCAAAATCGCTCCAATTTGGTCAATAGGCTCAGTATTAGCGGCTGATTGGATATTTATATATATATACACATGTATGAGTGGGGATGACCTTGGGTCAAGGTTCAGTGATTCTCGAATTTGGGAGAGGGGGTACCGAAGGGCGAAAATCGCAAAAAGTATTTCTTTTTCAAGGAATCGATAGGGAATCTAAAGTTGTATTACATACCCAAATATTAGTCTCCCGGGTCAATTAGTAGGAGGGATATGATAGTTTTTCCTCTCTTTGATCTTGAAGATGGCCTGCTCTTTCTCTATCTTCTCCTAAATTGAGCTAGAAAATTGAAACTCAGAATGCAGATTTAGTAGGAACCATGGATGCGCTTTTTGGAGATTTTGACTTTTCAGACCCATAACCCTTCCTTACAGCCCAGAAAAGTGTGTTTTTGAAGGTTTTCCTATATTGTGAGTTTGTTCCTCGCCTAACTCCCCTCCAAATTGAAATGGAAGTTGAAATTTGATATGTAAATTTAGTAGGGTTTGTAGATGGAGGGGGTCTGGACTTCCTAGGCCATTCAACACCCCCCCCCCCCACCTCGCCAACTACAGATTAGGAAATTAGTTTCGGTGTCTTGGAAATTTGTTACGGTGATTTTTATTTATTATAATTTTTATCCCTCTCCCCACATCCCCACTCCTTTACCCTGGAAACTAAAAATCATCAAGTTAACTCGATACTAATCAAAATCATTCAAATTCAGCCAGTAGATTTAGATTGATTGCAGATTAGGTACATATTAAGTGGGATGACCTTGGGTCAAAATTCAGTTGTGCTAAAATTAAAAAGTGGTGATGTAAAGAGGGAAAATCGCAAAAATGATTTCTTTTGAACCAATTGATAGGGATTTAAAAATTTAGGTGGTATATGAAAAAAAATCATGCTAAAAGTTAGTCTCTTATAAACATTAGGATGGTGAGATCAGTCCCTCCCTTTTTTGACCTTGTTAAAGTCAGTTCTATCCACCCTCCCTTCCCCTTTACATCATGCTTTAAGATTGAAATTTGGCTTATGAATTTGGTAAAAATCTCAAAAAATACCTTTCAGGGACTTTAGTTTTTTAGTTTCTTTTTACACCTCCCTTGGCATGTACATGCTGTTAGATCCTTACTAGGGAGGGCCAATTTTTTTTTTTTTTTTTTTTTAGAAATTCGCATGCGGCGGGTTCACAATAGTTGCGAAATGGCCTCAAAAAGATGTGGTAAAAAGTTCAGCTCCTTGACTCAATTTTTTAAACTTGCAAAGCTCGCCTAAAGTTCGCAAATTTTCAAAAAATAAAAAAAAAAGCTTTATTAGGGGCTCTAGATGTACTTTTTTAGAGATTTATGTGATTCAGCCGAAGGTCAACCTCTACTCCTTCCACTGATTAGCAAACAATATCACAAGAGTAGCTTATCTTTCTATTCTATGTAGCTACAATATTTTAAGAAAATCAAGGTGGAAACATGACGTATTGCGCTGTTTTTTTTTTTTTTTGTCATATTTAATGTACCGTTATATAAGGTCAGGATATTCAAATAACGTCATCGTGTCTTAAATGTGTGCGGTGTGTTGTATATAGGTTTTAGTATACGAGTAAGTATACGAAACACGGTTGAAAGACGAAGAGCGGTTGAAGGCAAAGTAGCTTCGAAGATGAGTAGAAAACGCGAGAATATTTAACGTAAAGTTTACATTACTTAAACATCCATTAAGCGTATTTCTCTCGTATACCAATAAAATACGAGAGGTGACTATAATAAGTAGGCTTAATGGTTAGGAATTTGTTCTCGAAGGTGTTAATTTTGTTGTGTAGATACGAAGAAAGAGAAAGAGAGAGAGAGAGAGAGAGAGAGAGAGAGAGGCAGAGAGACAGACAGACCGACAGAAAACGTCGAAAACGTGTTGTTGGACGCGGTTTAAAAAAAAAAAAAATTATACGTACGTACAAGTGAAAGGCGAAGGTACAATGCAGAGTAAGAGTAGAGGAGTTAGGCCAAGTGGAGATGTAAATTTTAATAAATTTCCAATTTCGATCAAAACACCCTACGTTGTGTTCGTTTTAATTATTCTTACTAACGTAAGAAGAACCAACGCTAACGGCCTGGTTGCGCTTATATAAAAGGCTCGACAAGGCGATAAATTTTTGAAAGCCTGTTACTTTACCGACACCTTAACGTTAGGTACTACCCTCCCCCCTTCTCCTCGTCATTCATTCGACTCTTGCCGCGCCGTCGCCTCCGACCAAACGTAGGCGCACCTTTAAGATGTTTTAATACCGCTTGTTCTTCTTCTTCTTCTTCGGTTGAACAATAACAAATTAGCCTTAAAATTGTTTATAGGCTTCGATAATCGACGCCGATAAAAAGCTTGCGCTGGTGCTCGTCGTATATCGACGTAAGGTGGAGGAGAGCAGCAAGGAAAACAACCAGCGACAGCGTATGAGAGGGGGCTTGGGAAACAAAGACTTACCGAAGCTAATTGCTATTTCGGTAATTTTGTGGCCGACTTGAGATTTAATGAGAATAGGGTCCAAGATGTGTTTTACGGATGCTGCGCGAATACGAACAAGTATAGTATCTTGACGACGAAGACGACGAGCACGATAAATAAACGACGGCGTCGTAAATTGCGTACGTACTTAGTTTCCGGCGAACGAACGCGTGCGAGCTTTTTATCAGCCTACCGAAGAAGATGCGGAGAATGGGATGTTGTGCAGGTCCGTATCACCTGACTCGACCGGCTTAGGCAATGTGAAAAGCTTCGACAAACGAGGAAAATGCATTATGCCTGAGTGGGTACTTAATTATGTTGTACCGAGAAGGTTGTTTAAATATGTGTCGTGTTATTCACGCACACAGGATACTTTTGTGTGTTATATGAATTATATTATTTAGTTTGTGTGTGTGTGTGTAGTTTTTTTTTTTGATGCTACCAATATAAATGGCACAAATGCACTCTTTAATTCCGGTATCTGTTCTCTATGGTGTAGGAATAGGGCTTCTGTTATGTTGTGTCTTATGCTGGACGAAATGAACGCGATGGAATTCGCCTATTTTCAACCTTCTCCGTATTGGTGGATGCATTGGTAGGGAATTTAGCTCAATCCCTCGACATTAAATTAAAGCGAATTAATGGTTTTTACTTTTAACGCGTGTTTTTTCGAGTAGAACAGATTTAACGTCAAGTCGACCATTGTGAGAAAGTTCACCATAGTCTTTTGCTTTTGCGCCCGCGTCCTTATGTAATATACGTAGACGTACCGACTACCTACTACCTAGCCAGGGTAGCTAGCTACCTACCTACCAATGCGATGTCTTGCTCAACGGATCGGTACGAGTTGTGAGCCTTTCTACAGGCCAACAACAACTAGACTCGTTGCGTCGTCATCGTTGTGGCCCCTTTTTTTTTTCCTATACCCTACTTATAGCCGAAGTGACGTGAAATGATGGTCTAATGGGAACTTTTTCGTTGGTACGTTTTCTCGCCTGGTTGAATAAGTGGTCGAAGATGAAATCCTTTGGTAGCTGGGAGAGGCGTATTTTGCTGAAAATACGACGATAGTGGTGGATTTAATGTCGGGAGTAAAGCCAGTACTGGGGATAAAGACGGTTGCCCTGGTGTACGGTTGTTCGGCAGTTTATCTAATTTGTTGTACGGTTAATTAATTTAGGGGGTTTGTATAAAGGTTACGCAAGGGCGAGCGATTTTTTTATTTTTTAACCGTGTGAAGTGGTCTTTTAGCTAGCGAAAGGGTTGTTGGAAAAATAAGTTTGGAATATTTTTTTTTTTTTAAATACGGTAAAGTTACTGAAGTGAGGATGGTGAACAAAAAAGAGTACAGTTTGGGTATCGTAAAGTACCGAACGGTGAAACGTTTAAATACAAAGCAGTGGACAAAAAAGGTGCAAAAACCAGTGTAACAGCGATGAAAATATAATTTAAAAAAAAATAATGATGTCGGATCTTTTCAAAATAACATAAAGATGATTGAATTGTCAAGAAAATTACACAGGGTGTTTCGTTTCGATAGTACTTCCTTCATGCTGCAATTAGAGCAACTGAAGTTGAACATATGTATAATGTTTTGTCTATTCGAATCATTGCAGGAACAAATATACACCAAACTGGAATTTTTTTCTTGAAAATTCTGAGTTCATTTTCAAAAATTGTCAACTTTTTATCCAAAAATGCTATAAAGGTATCTAGTTTGCGTCAAAATGTAACGTACATGATGTAATATTTTCAGAAAAATAATTGAAAATAAAGGCTGATGGTTGGAGAGATAATTTTTAATAAAATGAGAAAAAACACCGAAATTTTGCAAAAAAATTTCGAATTTTTGCCCCCAACTTTTAAAAAAGCTCGTATTAGTATCCAATTAGAAAATTTTTCTTGAAATCATAAGGTACCCTCCACCACTTGGAATGATTATATTTTCTCCAAGTTGTTTGGAAATTTTGTGGGAAAAAAATATCATTACGAAAATTTTGTACTATTTTTCAGGAAAAATTTGTTTGCAAGAAAAGTTATCTTATCGAAAAATTCACTCAGTTTTGTATATTTTCTCTAAATTAGTTCAATATTTCAACAAAAACAGCTTTTTGGTGAAATTTATAATTTCTATAAAAAAATTATTTGAAAAAAGCGAAAAAATTGTGATATGAAATTATTTTCTAAAATTTCTAAACAACTTGGTAAGAGCTTTCTCAAAAGTTAAAAACGAAATTTTGAAAGTTTTTAACAAAATTTTAGTGTTTTGTCATGCTCTATTCAAGATATTTTCAGAACCATAACACCTTTACTTTAAATTTATTTACTGGAAATACTACACCATCTGCGTTACTTTTTGGCGCCAATCGAACGTCTCTAGCACTTTTGAATAAAAAGTTCAAACTTTTTGAAAATAGATTTTTAAAAAAATTATGTTATATTCGTGTTCAACGGGGTTAATTTGTATGAAATCGACTCAATGAACTGAGGGGGGAGGGTTATAGTTGCCAAAATTCACGCATTATCTCAGAATGATGTCTACTTAAAACTCTGTCTATATCAAATGAATACCATGTTCAGCCGTCAAGAGCTTTTTGTGGTAATTTTTGGATTTTGTGCCAAATTTTCAGCTATTTTAGGTGATAGTGGAAATTACATCATCTTTGCACCTCTCCCCTTGGTCCAGTTTTGGAGTAAAATGGGTCAAGTTTGGTATCATTTTAGTGAAAATTTGATCAAGAATGTATTTCTACGATCATTTCACCCCTAAAATGCTTACCGTTCAATATTTTTGATAGAAATTGAATTTTGGGGTACGTTTCTGTCGATAGAGAATGCATATCCGGAGTAGTGTGGTTGGATTTTTGAACTATCGGTAAAACATTTGGTTATAATCAGGGTAATTTTCAATAGTGTGGCGGAATTTATTTTTGATTGTGATTGGATTTTAGTCCAATTTTTTATAGTTAGCCATAGTTGAATCGATTTCAGGAATGTTTAGTTTCCAAGGCGGATATTTGATATGTTCGAGAAGGAGGGTTGGTAAATTAATATTGTAGTTTATTAGAGTGTGATGAAGTAGAGAGATTGGATTATCGATAGGGAAGGGGAATTGTTCGAGATGGTTTTTGACTATTTTTCTGACCGGATTGGATGAGTTGGAAGATGCTGATACGAGGAATTTGTTTAAAACTAAAGGAAATCTGAATTTGAGGGGCAACTCACCTGCTTTACAGTAGATACTGTCGATGGGTAAGGAGGGGAGTGCGCCAATACATAGACGTATTATGGCATTTTGAACAATTTTGAAGATTGAAAGATTTTTTTCGTTGCATTTATAAACGCCGGGCATCCGTATTCTATTTTACTTCTTATAAGTGATGTATAGAGTTGGAGTAGAAGAGTTCTAGATGGGTTAAATTTGAGATTTTTGATTATTTTTAGCAAATTTAAAGTTTTCATAAGGTCTTTTTTGATGTTGAGGAAGTGTGTGGTCAATTTGAGCTTTTTATCGAAGATTAATCTAAGAAATTTAGTGGTGGATTCGAATTTGAGGTTTGATTCTTAAAAGTTAAGGTGGGTTGTTGAATTTTCTTTTTGTTGGTAAAGAGAATGCAGTGGGTTTCGGTCTCTGAGAAAGTGAGTCCGTTTAGGTCGGCCCATTTCTGAATTTGGTTCAGTGCTTTTTAGATGGTTAATTCGGCAAGTTTCATATCTTTCACCTGTATTGAAATGCTTATGTCACCTACGAAGATTTTAAGAGATAAAGGCCATGAGATTGCTGTTTGGATTCCATCAAAAAGAAGGATAAATAAGGTGGTGCTGAGGACGGATCCTTTGGTTACACCATTTTGTATTAGATGAGGTTTGGAATAGATTGAAATAGAGATTTGGGTAATTTTATGAAATGAGATGAACAAAACTTTTCACGGAAGAATGTATTTTTTTTCACTGTAACCGAGCCCTTCTAGCGACTCTTCAGCGATGTTTATGGTCGTTTCTATAAATTTTTAGTATCTGTGATATTTTAAACTTTCATTTCAATAGGATTTCTAAGTATCAGAAAATTTATATTGATTTTCATTTCAAATTTTTTTGTAGTTTTCGAAGATATTTCGTGAGAATTAAAATGGTAAAAAAAAACAAAAAGTAATTGAACTTGATAAGTGTATAACTTTTGCTATATTTTGAGAGATTATCTGACGAAGAAATGCGCCTACAAACATCAAATTTTCGTTCGTTATTAGTTGTCGTTTGCTTGAATGAACTTTTTGGATAACTCAAGTGTCACTCAATTGATAACTTTTGGAAACAAGACAGTTTGTCGTTGGTAACTTTTTTAATAGATTCTAAAAGGGTAATTTTGATCGCCTAAATGCTATAATAATCTTACGTTTATTGAGAAAAGAGACAGGGGTGAAGGAAGGACCGGAGCTGTACGTTCGTGTATGTACTCGATCGAACATGTATGTTAAACTTTCATATTGTGGTAAATAACGCAAAAATGGGTAATTTATGTGAAAGAGAGAATTTCATAATGTTACTTGAATACTCGAATGATATGCTTTGACTTAAATATCTGTAGTCGATTGACTATACCTGCGAAGAAAGCAAAGTACTTGGTAGAACTGGAAATTTGAACTTTCTTGTAGACGGAATTTGGTGTACTCAATGATACCTAACCAAAACGTCTTGGCTTTTACATAATACGATGCTGAAACAAAACGAGATACTCGATTCGAACGTATCGCGGCCTTTGCACCGTTTCTTGCTCGTATTACGCCCCTGCCCCTCCCCACATCGCGCTATTCCGCGCTCAAACCGCAACGTAGGTGGTTTTAGCAAAGTGTTATCGATGCCTTTGCCTACACAGACACTGCAGAGTGTCGACGACGTGGCGCAAAATAAAGATGATTCTTTGACCAGTGTACCGCGAGCGATGTTAAATGGCGCGTGATTCGGTCGACATTGAAACCGATATCGAAAGTACGGTGGGCCAGCCAGCGAGCTTAGCTTTATTTTCTAATTATCGCGACCCGAAGGAGTGAAAACCAGATGGTCAAATTACACAAAATAGATTACCACGCAACGGCTTGGTTACCTAAGCTGTATCAAGTTATTAACTTGTCAAAGGCTTATCGAATCACAGCGGATAAACGATTATACAACAAAGTCAGCCTCGAATCTCGATATACGTGTAACGTATTATATAGGTGGGTTGGTTGTCTAGGTACCGAAGGTACCATAGCATTGCAGTTTGAAAAGTGATAACGTGCTGTATTTTCAAAGGCCAATGTACGTACGTTGTACGATATATGTATAGCGATCCATGCCAAGATGAAAGTATATTGCGAAATGTAAAGGGAGATTCAATTGTTAGCTATACGGTATACTTATACGCTCTACGTACTATTTTCAACTGCTAAAAAGAGAAAGAAAATAAAACAACAATTTTTTCGCAAAATATCGTCGTGATTTCAAAGTACAGACGTACTATATACACCTACACCACCTATTCCCAGCCAATGGCTTTGCCACCATCGTAACCTGTGCCAAAATTGTACGCAGGTTTTTTTTGAAAAACTATCGCCCCTACTACCGCCGTACCCCTTTTACCGTTTCAACTGTACCTATTGTGGTCATGTACGTGTACTGAATGAACTTTATGCATACAAATGCTGCCCCTCAAAACGTGAAAAATAGTACAAAATTTGTGCTGTACGCTACCAGGCGATATATAGGAAATATGAGAAGAATGCGGTGGAGTTGTATGCTAGGAGGGTTGGAGGTTATATGGTAAAATTTACGACCGACCGTCGGTATTAATGGTCAGGAAAATTTTGTCGTTTTTAGCAGAGTGTTTAACAGGTCGTGTTAATGGTAATAAAAACTAAAAACTATTGATTTTTTTGTTGTCTATTTATGCATACATAAAATTAATATACGTTGAGGTGAAGGTTTTGTGTTGAATTAAAAAAAAAATTCAACTTTATTAACGGGTTGTTAATTTTTTTTTTTCAATTTGTAGAATGCAGAAAATACAGTTTTACGTTTTGATTCAACTAAGTACTTTTTAGTTCATTGCAAAATTCTTAGAATAAGGTGGAAAATTTTGAAATTAAAAGTACGAGATATAATTTATTCATAAGTAAAACCCGAAGAAAAAGGTAGCGAACTGATGGTGGGAGTTGATGAAAATCTTCTACTGGTGGGAATCAAGTATTTCATTTTTTTTTTTTTTTACTCACGAAAAGTCTAATGTTCAAATTTGAAATCCTAATTATGTTGGTTTTTCACGTAATACCACTTAAAATTTTTAAACGGCAGTTTCCTCACTTGAACAGAAGCTTTTTATTATTGGTCTGTGGGTTGTTTTTGATGGTTGAATACGCAGAAATTTTATTAATTTAGTAGCTGTTGACATAAGCTTAAATTAAAAAGAAAAATTTCAAAGCCTCCGGAGGGATTTTTGAATTTTCATTCCAGAAAATTTTCAATTCTAGACACCAATCTGGCAAGTTCTGTAGTGAAATTTTATACAAACGTTGAAAAAATTAGTTGCAACATGTAGACGATACATGATTTATTTTAGCGATGATAGACATATTTTTGGAAAATTAGAGGGCTCTGCAAGACCATTTTGTAGTCTAACTCCCTCCTATCAACTCACATGTCACTTATCGTTTTTTCCTAGATATGCCTTTATCAGAGTTTAGCCTTTTCAGCTCTATTGCTATCCGATAGAAGTAATTTTTTGGGCTTGCTCCTCCCCCTTTTTTCTCCTGCAGATTGAGCTGGGTGGCTGAACTTTGGTTAGAATGTGTATTAGGCGCTATGGACAGGACTGTGAATGGTTTCAACTTTTCACTACAGAATCAACCTGTACCTCTCTTCAACTAATGACCTCAACTGATGAAGAAAAAGCACTCCATAGCAATGATTTTTCAATGTCATAATATCAAAGAAAACCAGGTTATTACGGTGGTTGAGAAGGGAGTATTGAGGAAAGCCGTTGTGGGATTCTAGAGGACCATTGAGACCCAATTTTCAATCACAGTTTTTTGTCATACTGTCAATGAAAACCAGGCTATTACGGTCTACTAATCAACGATGGTTGGAGAGGGGGGGATACCAATAAAGTTAGTCTTGAGATCCTATGGAAAACAATGTCTGATATTTATTTATATTTTTAATTTTTTTTCCCGAAATTAAAAATCATTTGCTTTGCTCGATATCGACCAAAATCGATCAAATTTTAGGCAGTAGATTTGAATTGACAGCAGATTTGGTATTTTTAAGTGAGGATGATTTTGGGTCAAAATTCATTCGTGCCTAAATTTAAGGGAGTGGGTGGTGAGGGGCGAAATTCGCAAAAATTGTTCCTTTTCAAGCCATAGAGAATCAATAGTTGTAAAACATATCTAAAAATTAGCCTGCTAGATCAATCAGGAGGGGAGATGTGAGTTTTCCCCTTTTTGAGCTCAAAGAAGGACTGTATCTCCCTTATCTCTCGTCCAAATTTAGCTAAGAAGTTGAAATTTGGTATGTGGACTTGGTACGGCCATAGATGTGCCTTTTGGTCGTTTTGACTTTTCAAGCTCATTGCACCCCCCCCCCCCCCCCCCCCCCCCCCCCCATTGCCCCCCCCCCCCCCCTACTACGAAAATGTAGTTTTTTGGTCGATCGATGTTTTTACCCCAATTATATAATTACGTCATTCTATCAGTAGAAACCTTACTGTTACAGGCGGATAGAGGAGGGAGTATCAATGAAATCCGTTTTCGGGGTCCTAGAAGATCACTGCGACCATTTTTGGCTACGTTAGATGTGTATTCTTTTTTTATATTATTCATTAATTTTTCCCCTTGAAATTAAAGATGATTTTCTCAGCTTGATCCCGATCAAAATTGGTCAAACTAGAGCAATAGGCTTAGTTTGACGGCTCATATGATATTTTTGAGTGGGCGTGTTCTTGGGCTGAATTTAAATTCTGCCCGAATTCGGGGAAGGGGGTGCTAAAGCGCTAAAATATTATAAATTTTTCGTCTTTAAACCAATCGATGGAGGGTCAAAAGCTGAATAATATTTCTAAAAATCAGCTTCTCAGGTCACTTAGGAAGAAAAATATGGGGGGGGGTGTCGTCCTCTTTTTAACCTTGAAAAAAAGCCCGTTTCACGTAAATCTCGTTTCTAAATTGAGTTGCGGGCTGAAATTTAGTATGTACATTCAGTGGGGTTGCTAGATGTGCTTTTAGGAGATTTTGAATTTTCATCCCCATTACATTGTAACCCCCCCCCCCTATTCTACCCTGCTCAAAAATGCGGTTATTTTGGCGGATTTACTTATTTTCTTATTTTTTGAGTTTGTCCCTCGCACATTTCCCCTCCATATTGAGCTAGAGGGTTGAAATTTGGCATGGATATTTAGTTGTGTATCTTAGATGTGTCTTTTGGGAGTTCCAACTATCCACTCCAAAATCTACCTGTACCCCTACCACTGAACAAGAAAAGTCATCTCAGAACGCTTTTTTCTATGTACCTGTTTTCTTTTAAATGAAAGTCAGACACAAAGAGCAACGCATTGCGACGTTTTTTTTTATTCATTTCATTTGAAGAAAAAATTCACGTAACTTCAATATTTCCGCATCGAGATTCTTCTTTTTATATCTATTTTCAAAATTATTTTTCATCTTTCTCTGATTTTGATAATTTTGACAGTAAGCTTTTATATCCAGCAATCACTTCAAGTAAAAGCAAAGTGAAGAAGATTTTTTCTTAAAGACCTTTGAACATCATCAAAGCGTCGACGGGTGCAATAGGGTCATAATCGGCTAAGACCTTTATCGATAATTTTAAACGAACGCGAATCAAATAAATTTTTACCATGTCACTTCAACGGAAATTATTAAAGAATACCGATTAATTTCTGAAAGTAGAAGAAAGGCCAAGAGTAAAATCCCATTTCAAGATTGATAAAGTTCACTTCTTATATAATATTCATTAAATTTTCCTATATTGTACTGCAGAAAATCAATCACAACCGATTCGATTTTCGGGCAGATTGAATGAAATGTGGCAAGATTTTTTTTCCAACTATTTTAATCTATTCGACAGTAAACTTTTAATTAACAATTTTCTAGTCGAATGGTATCGATAACACCGGTTTTGGCATACGCAGAAAATATCTACGCTTACAAGAAGTACGATTTTTGACGCACCTTGTATCCAGCAAAACGCATAGATATCTCTTGTATTTTACATAAAAACTAGTACGCGAAACGCGTTAACTTCCGCGTAATTACGAAACACGTAAAAAAGCACTCCGGGGAGTCGTTGCTTTTCTCAAGCCCTCTATCTCTCTGTATTCGCTCTTTCTTCGTATGCCAATCGTACTGTATCTTACGCTATGTAAAACAGCTCCAAACGTAGAATAGTATCACCTTTTTCTTGTCTATTCGCGAACATGTTTTGCAACTTGTAATAAAATGCCGACTGTTGTATATATCGCTGGTATATGTAGATGTACCCTGAGTTGTTGAAGATGTATCTGCTCTAATACGAAAGCTTTTCCAGTAAAAACATGCGCTCATAATGGTCTACATCGAAGGATGATTTTTCAACGTCAAGAAGCAGACCACCTTAAATAAGTTATTTTTCCATTTTACAATCCACGTACAAATCATCGCCACCGTGCAGCTTCCGAGTTTCGATAATAAATCCAAATTTAAGGACAGGTTGATATTGAGATGACGTTTCTGTAACTATGTGTTGGTAGGTAGGTAGGGTACTAGGCAGGTACCTACTAATTTTCACACCTGCATAAAATGATTAACGCGATTTTAATCAAATTTCATCGCACCTACGCGTTGATACGCTACGTACAGAGTATATTGCAAACCAGACGTAGGGCAGAGGGTCGAGGTTAGATCATCCTCGTATATAAATTATAATTTACGCGTACCTATCTACTCTATTTACCTGTTCATCTACCTACCTACCTACCTACCTACCTGGCCAACATACGAGACGTCGGGCCCAAGTATCCGTACATATATGAAACGCGGGTTATACCCGGTAAAGCAGATTCTTCGCCAGGTCTTCGGCCATTTATTATCATTATTTCACACATATACAGCTATGTTGTGTAGTACGTAAACCTAACGCTAACTGACTAAAACGCGTTATTCAAATTTATGCTCGCAACGGCTCTCACGAATTAGCCAATAATACCGCGTCGGTAATCTTACATGCTCGTATACATTCGTGCACACACAATATTACATACACGAACAACACTACGAACGGCTTCTGCCTGCCTCTTCTTCCAAAACGTTCGTCTACGTTTATTGGGGTAAATCCGACGAATATGTTATGTGCAGTGAAATGACTACGGCTACCTACCGAATTCTTCCCCTCTTCTTCTCTCCACATTCACGCATATGAACATCGGCCGACGGCGTAAGTGAATATAAATTACGACCTTTACGTACGTACCGTGCATCTACCCAATGCTCAGACGTACCACTGGTCTTATTACGGATAATTTTTTCTTTCATTTTGTCTCGACTGGACTGTTATTTCCATAATTTATCATTTGTGTGGTAACGACCACAGCAGCTGATAATAAAGTTTCACAGATATGAGATAAGTTTGAAAATCAGATACTTATTGCGATAGAATTTGAGGAATTTATTTTTAAATCGTTGTAATTTAATTCGTCTACCTTTTAGCAGGGTGTTTATTAGGTTGTGAAAATTGTAACTTCATTTACTTACACCTTATCAAAGTGCTTAATAAAGTTTTTCAATTTTGATTTTTTTTTTTTCAAAAATTGGAGACAGAAAGTAAAAAAAGTTACGAAGGGGTGTTGAATGAACGTAGTTGACTTTTAAGTCCTTCCAAATTGGATTAAAAGTTCAAAATATGTGTAAAAAATTGTAAATCATTTTTTCAATTTTTTGGTATTAATATGTCTTTATGAACGCGATGCTTTTTTAGGCTTATTTTCGTGACATACTACAATCGCATGAGAACTGAAAAAAAAAACATTGCGGGTAGGAAGGGTTCAATGGGACTACGAAGTCGAAACCCTCAAAAAGCACATCCAGGGTCCCTGCAGACGGGACATACCTAATTTCAACATCCCAGCCCAATTTGGAAGGGAGTTATGCGAGGAACAAATTCTAAAAATTGGAAAAATTGACCAATAAAACCACGTATTCGAGGCTGTGAAGCAGTGCAATGATCGAGTCCCGCAAAAGGCACATTCAGGGCTCCTACTAAATGTACATAGCTAATTTCAAGTTCCTGGTTCAATTACGAGGGAGTTATGCGAGGGACAAACTTAAAAAATTAAAAAAAAAGATCAAATAACCATATATTTGTGAATGTGAAGGGGTGAAATGGAGCTGAAAAGTAGAGACCCCCCCCCCCCTAATGAACATCTAGGGGTGAAATGGAGCTGAAAAGTAGAGCCCCCCCCCCCCCATAATGAACATCTAGGGCTTCTATTGAATGTAATTACTTAATTTCAGGTTCCTAGCACAATTTGAAGGGGAGTTATGTGAGGAATAAACTCGAAAAATGAGAAAATCCTATCAAAGCACCACTTTTTTGAGGCTGTGAAAGGGTGCAAAGGAGGTTAGAAAGTCTGAACCCCCAAAAGGTACAGCGAGGGCCTCAACTAAATGTACATACCAAATTTCAACTTCCTAGCTCAATTTGGTGGGGAGACATGGGAGGAACAGCCATTTTTTAAGGTTCAAAAGGCGAAAAACCTTCGTATCTCCCTCCCCTCCTAATTGACTTAGGAGGTTGATTTTTGGATATGCTATACAACTTTTGATTCTCTATCAATTGGCTTGAAAAGAGTCGATTTTTGCATTCTTGACCCTTCAGCACCGCCTCCCCCAAATTGGGACATGACTGAATTTTGACCCAAGTTCATCCCCACTCATGTATATCTAATCCGTCACCAAACTGAGCCGATTGATCAAATTGGAGCGATTTTGGTCGTTGACGAGCGGAGTAAATGATTTTAATGTTCGGGCGAAAAAATAAAAGAATAAAAATGAAATATCTGGCATGGCTAAAAATTGCCTTAATGGTTTCTAGGACCTCAGAACGGATTTAGTTGATATTCGTCCCCTTCATCCGCCATTGGTCGACAGACTGTAATAGGCTGATTTTTATTGACAAGATTTATCAATTTGTTTTTCAAGAGCTACAAAATCATATTTTGGGTGTACCGTATTAACCTCGCTATCCTTATAGTAGTGATCGGTCAACTCACGAGACTTACGTGTATACTGGTTTGCGTACTCAAAAAATTCAAGGGGTTGAAATAAACTTTTTTCAAAATTTAATTACCACCAAAATTTGCCGTTCTCTTTGAAAATTCATAAAATTCATTAAAAAAAAATTAATGACTATAAAAATCCGGTGTTTGCTCTAAAATATAGCGTGTACTAGCGAGCACGTGTAGTGTAAGGGTGGGGATAAGGTGGTTTGTGAAATATGACAAAATGAATACCAAAAAGCATGATTAAAAATTTTTAAGTTTTTTATTTTTTTGTGAAGAACCTCTGAGAAAGCTAATGAGAACTTGTCACTAAAAATGTTTAAAATATATGCTAGAGCACCTTCAACTCGATGGTTGGTATGGTAATCTCGAGGGTTGCTCTTGTATTTTACGAACCATTTCACCCCATTTTTGGTTTTTGTACCACACATACTCCAGAGTACGCACTATGTTTTAGAGCAAAACGGCGAATTTTCATCATTATTAATTTTTTTTCTATCAATTTTCAAGGTGAGTGACAGGTTTGTGTGAAAGAAAAATGTTTAAAATGCTGTATCCTAGCTCCTTTAATTTTTGGGTATGTTAAACATTTTACATGTAAGTCTCATGAGTTGACCTATCACTAATACACGGATGGGAAGGTTAATGCGAAACACCCCATATCTATGTGTTTTTTATACCATCAGAAGTAAAAAAATTTTGTATTTTTACTTCAGTATTCTGAAAATTTCCGAATTAATGATGTTTTTCTACTTATAAACATCCGTTTGAACCCTCTAAAAAGCCCCCCCCCCCTCATACAAAAATTTTTGTTCGGTCTTACATGGTTCACTATGGCATATGAATACCAAAAAATTCAAATTTTTTTAAAATCCTTACGTAACTTTTGCAATCTTAAACGAATTTGGTGGGAGTTGAGAGTCATTGTTTGGGTATTTTTCAAATTTTATCTAAATTAGAGGATTTTTAAATTTCGAATTAGGGCCTGTTTTTCCGATCGCGAGGCTGATTTATATAAAATCGGCTTCAAGATCACGTTAATTGCTGCACGTTAATTCTTGAGAGAGTAGATACCCCAAAACCTCCTCCTTCTACCCTTCTATGAGAGATATCAAATGCTTCTAGTTCTAAAAAATTTGTAAATATTTTCAGCGCCAATTATACCGAATTTCACGTTTCTATTATTAATGGCCTCATACTTACCGATGGCCAGGCTGGCCAACCTTCTAAAAACATTTCGCCTGTCTGAATGATCACTCCACTTGATCAGTAGTATGCAGGTTAATAGAATTGCCTATTCGGTTCGCCGCAAATACACGATATATCAAACCTGATTTGAATGACAAAGAAGATGCACATAATCGAAACAAAAATTTAAGAAAAAATTTCCCTAAACCACATGGTCATTCATCGTGGATCGATACCTTGCTTTCCCTTAGATTATACGACGAAAAAAAAACAGGCTGGAAATATTCAGCTAAGTGTGTTTGATACAAGAAAAAGAAATACAGAAGATAGTTTGTGCAGACTGAAATTCGAATAATACAAGTTTTTCTCAATACTCGTGTCATAATCGTATCTTTCGTGGTATCCCAAATAAAAGAATAAAATGAAGAAGATGAAATGAGATAAAAGAAAAAAAAAACGAAAAAAATACTTATGTCAATTTTTCACAATAAATTAATCGCGTATACACCAACACTTTTAAATCTGAGGAAAAGTGTCGAAAATTCAGCTCCTATTCGTCGTGAATGGAAAAAAGAACGTATTGAACGTAACGTGGCGTAGCGTCGCGTCGCGTCGATGCGAACGAGGCTGCTAAAAAGAGAAAATTTTCTCAAAAACAATAACCTCTTTGGCGTCGATAATATTAAAACGTCAAAAAATAAATTGAAGAGCCAAAAGTAATGGCATCATTCAGTCTTTTTCTTTCTTTTTATAAAAACCATCTATTGGGTACACGGATGAGAGGGTGTGTTTCTTCGTCGTCGAGAAATTTCCTTTTTATAAAAATTACCGCGGAATACGTCTTTTTTTTTCATATCTTCGAAAAAAGAAATACCCGATGAAGAAATGCAAAGGGAAAAATCATGAAAAAAAAAAGTAGGAAAAACCACCACGTTGCCAAAGTCAAGTTTATTTTCCTTTGCAAAAGTAGTATCAATACGATTAAAAGATGTCGTACCGATGCTGTATACCGCGATTTTCGTGCTTTCCGCTTAATTTGAATTTACCCATATCGGAAATTCGTATAAAAAAAATATAACGGTTTGATGTCGATGTTATATGATGTCGGGGGGATGAGGTGCGAACGAGAAGCAGGGAAACGAAGAACGAGGAAAATACGCTGCTGAAGAAAACGATAGATGGATGGGAAAAATTCGCCCTCTCTTTTCCACGGAATGTGGAACAAGATGGGAAGTAAAAAAAAAAAAAAACTGAAACACATTTCGTTCCGTTGAACATTGGGTACTTACCAAACAAAAAAGTTAAGAAGATTAACTTTAAAAAGTCGAAAAGATTTTTTTTTTATAACGAATAACCTTTACTCTGTTTTGTGTACAAAGAACGTATAATACGATTACGAGGTTATTTTTAAAAAGAGATGAATTTGTTTTTTTAAAATAATATTAAAAATAGAGAGGAAAAAAAAGGCCAACTAACTCGGTATTTATCGGTAGGTACACCCGGTTTAAACACGCTTCGCTCTAAGTAAATGAAATTAATAATTTGTTCGATTCGTGGTACATTTAACGAAGTTAAGTTCTTTGTGTGGCGAAGATGGTTTTTTTTCTCTTTTCTTTTTTTCTTTCTTTTTTTTTTTTTTAGATAAATAAATAAACGAAGGATGTTTTTGAACTATTTACGATCGAGTAATTGCGTCGAATTTCAACAAATTATACTCGGTTAAGCGGGTTACCTTTGGAATTTTTTTACGCAGCGATTCGAATTCACGTTGGTATCTTTATTCCAGTCGTCGCGAGGTTGGTTTACCACACCGTAAAGGTATTTGATTGTAAAGAGGAAAAATAAACCAGGTTTTGGAAATACCATTTGTAAAATTTGCTTTGTAGCAATATTCGATTCAGAATGACGCAGTAAATTATAAGTATTTGTACGAGTAGGAGCCTGGTACGTTTATCAAACTGCAATGGATGTACCTTGGACTGTAAAATGCTAGATACTTAGTTTTCTTACTTATATTTGCAGTATCATAGGGTGTTTGTTCTTATAGATAATGTTCACGACAGAGGTGTGGCCCTGCAGTAGAGGAACGTCTAAAGTATTAAGTACCAAACTTGTTGCTCGACGATGAAATTGCTTTAGTGGCTTGTATAGGAAAGATGTGCTGATTAATGAAGAGGGTCAATTAAAGTAGTTTCGAGATGGTTTTTGACTTTTATCCAAGTTTTTGAAAAGTGTACAACGGGCTCTATGTTGTAAAGGAAATGGGAATGTTGATGCGAAGTTGGTTTTGTGTCTAGCATAAGCTACCTATTTTCCGAGAGCTAATTTTCAGCAAGAAAAGAATCGATAAACCAACCGAATTAGTGGTCCAGGATTCATTTGTTCGGTGACAGAATCGTTCACGAATGAATCATTCGTTCTGTTACGAATTTTTTTTATGACGACGTATTCGGTCGATGTAGCTTTATTTATTTTTTTTCTAATTTGATACTTACTCGCTTTCGTAAGTTCGCGAATGATTTATTTGAAAACAGAGGAATGATTCATCTGGAGCTATTTTGACTGCAGTATGAGAACTTGTGCTGGTTACGAAGGTGATACGTATGAATCCTGTGTTAATAATCCGATAGTTTTTAACAATGAATCGTTCGCAAACATCTTAATTGAATTAGTTCAATGTCAGATTTTTACCTTGTAAGTTGACATGGAAGTCGTCGAATCATTCGCGAACGTCTGATTGAGATACTGAATCCATCCTTTCAGAAGGATTGGGTCGTTGAACGTTGAAAATAAAAATCATTATAATTCATTCGATATTATTTATTTACTTTATTTTTGCAAACAAATGATACTGTTGTACATTTTCGTTCGCGAATGATTCATTTAAAAGTGGAGTGATTTGTTCAGAATTCACTGAATTGTGATTACAATTCAAGACATCGAAGGCCCATATGTTTTCATTGATTTCTGACTTCGAAAGCCAAGTGTTCTGGACGTTAGTTGCAGCTTAAGGACCCTTTTTTCTTTCGTCCCTCCTCCCATATTTTATTCATAGATTTGAGAACTGAAAAGGCATACGAACAAGATTGTGGGGGGGGGGGGGATTTAAACTTTTTTCAGAGTTGGCACTCGAGTAAAGTTTTGTTCTATGGTGGTACTCAAGATTTTATTGACAATTTTTTTCGGAATGTGAGAAATTTACTTCAAATTTTTGAAGCATTGGAAGGTAAAAAATTGTAGAAAAAGTAGGGTATGCCCAGGCACCCCTGGCACCTCATGTGGTGACGCCTATGCCCAAAAAATAACCCGGGTTTTTCGATTTTGCTTAAATTTATTTTGCAAGTTCCTCTAAGTAGGCTAGTGATGAAATCACCGTTATTTCAGCGGTAACTTTTTATGGCAGTTGTAGGGGGAGGGGGCTCTTTTGCAAATTTTGAACAATCTTGATTTTTATCAAACTGCTCAACTTGGAAGGCTGAGATTTGAGATTGGTTGCACTTAAGATTAATCTGTTTGCCTGGCTTTGTAGATAATCCATCAGCAATTAAAAATTGATGTTTAAAATTTTGAAAACTCCAAGTTGAACTTTTGAGTTGAAAGCTCAACTTTTCGTAATGAATATAAAAGTTGAAAGCTAACATTTGAAAATCTGATGAAATTACCTGGAATAGACCTTTTCATGCTTGTTTCAAGTAATCAATTTTTAAAATAGGATCTCAACGCTTCCGGGGCCACAGGGGTTCTTAATTTTGGTCAAAATTCCAAAAAAAAAAAATGGAAATCCTACTACTTTGAGTACGCTGGGTTTGATTATCAGCTTATTAACATCGAAAGATGTTTAATTTCGCGTTCTGGAAAAATCTTTAACAATTGGCCGTCAACAGTTGATCATCATCATTGGACTGACATCAGTGAACAGATTTTTATGGCCGTGAATGACACTAGTGGACTTATTTTATGGAGGATTGATTTTATGATTTTAAGTTGAAATGTTGAGGAAAATTAAAGGTGTTCAAAGTTGATCCATAAACAGTTGACCTTGAATCTGAATCCCCCTCAATATGTTGAATATTCAAAAAAAATTGATATATCGATGGTTACTAATTTAAGGTTGCTGAGCTTGAAAATTCACTAATTTTTTTGATCTGTCCTGTGAGTGCCCTCTTCCAGCTACCTTGAAAATGGAAAAATATGGAGACATGATTAAACCAACGCATAGCACATCGACTTCTAATAATTCGACCCCGCTGAGATCAAATATCAACTTACTTTCTTCATCCGACTCTCTCAAGCTCCAAATTGAGTTTAAAATTTCCAAAAATTAAAAAAATATACGGGGTGTGGAAAAGTTGGATTAAGAAAGTGAGTTGATATTCGATCTCAGTGGTGTCAAATCACTTGGAATCGATGTGCTGCTTGTTGTTTTCCATTTTCGTGTTGGCTTTGGGGTCACTCAACGGACAGATCCGAAAAGTAAGTCAATTTTAAAGCTCAGTGACTTTTAAATTAGTAACAATCGAAATGTCAATTCATTTTTTCAATTTTTTTTGAGTTTTCGGTTCCAATACCTTGGATAAAGTTTTTGAAATACTTGATTGAAATTTAAAATTTTTACACAAAAATATGAACGAATGTTTTTGTTAATGATGCGATTACGAACGACTTATGCATTTAAAATTGAAATTAAACGAATTGGGTGTATTAAATAAATTTTTACGCCAATTGTTACCGAAAATAGCAAAACACTCCGTATATATATACCATTTGTACTTATATTAATCTTTCAACCCTTTACTAGATATCAACGCACAACACCACAAATAGGCTCATTTCGACGATCGTTTCTACGAAACCTAATATAGCTATATACCCTTCCAATAAAACGAAATCGCGCTACTTCCGCCCTTTGGCCTACTCCGCCGCCAACACAGCTATAGCTCCTCAAATATAATAAAAATCGGACACGGAAAAGCTGAAAAATCAATTTTCAAATAGTCATTATATGGGGTACGTTGTAGGCGCGTATATAGCCTGTAAAATGAGCGAATTTACGACGTTTGTCTTTATAGGCTCGTAAATTCGCCATGAAAGTTATACCACACCTGAGAGGAGGAGGTGTAGTCCGGGAAGGTATAGAAGGACTGAGAAACGAGTCGGAAGAGGATTGTAAGTACATAGATGGCAGCTTCGGTAAAGTGGGAACTCTTTACGGCGTTTAGCAATTGCTATATCGTTTCGTAGATCCAGCCATGTGCTATACATGTGTATGAATTATTAAAAGACGACGCCAAAACACACGTCTTAGTACTACCACGGCATCGCCATATTCCGGAAAACAGATCATATAACCGGTATAATGAAGAAATGTACCTTGTGGGTTTGGTAAGTAGATTGGTCTTGGTACCAGGTATGAAGTTGGTTTACTTCTTGTTGTTACGACGAATGAGGTGAAAAAAATATAATTTTTACATCGGTGGTAGATCAATGCAGCATAATGGATGGATGAAGATGGTATCACGTATTCGTTGCACAGATTAACTGATTTCTATGTGAGTTAAAATGAGCCATAAAAGTTACCTTTGAAAGGGCTATTCGATCAAAATACATCCATTTACAAATTCCACACGTTCTTATTTAATCCATTAGGTATGTGTATGTGTTGGTAAACGATTCACTCCCATAGACTATGCACCTATAGGTAGTAGGTACAGGGTGTTTCGCTTCGATAGTACTTCCTGCATATCACAAGTAGAGCAACTCATGTTAGACGTATGTGTAATGTTTTGCCTACTATAATCACTGCGGGGGACAGATGCACGGATCTGAAATATGTTTTCCCCGGAAATGTGAGGTCGTTTTAAAAAATTTTCAACTTTTTATCTAAAAATGTTAGAGACGTCCGGTTTGCATCAAAATACAACGTATGTGGTGTAGTATTTCCAATTAAAAAATTGAAAGTATAGGTGTTGTGGTTCTGAAAATATTTTGAGTAAAGTAAGAAAAAACACTAAAATTTTGTCAAAACTTCTAAAAAGCATAGGCAAGTTAAAAAGGGTGAATCGGCGATTGGTTTAGATTCTCAAACTATGTGGTGAGTTTGTCCCTATGGTCAAAAAACTCGCTGGTAAAATGTTGGCACTCCCCCCTCTCCCCCCGTGATATCGCCCTAAATGTGTGCAAAATACAAGTTCAGCTTATAAATTTTTATATTCTACAATTTTCAACCGAATTTTTCCAAACTCGCAGGAATGATGGAGCACATTGAGGGTCATCTCTGAAAATTTTTTCAAAGTTTTTCGATCATCTACTCATCTCGAAACACGAATTTCTAAATTTCAAAACCGAATATCTACACGCTGTTTCGGACCAAGAATAATGAAAAAAATATATATTACGGAGTCGAGATTTATGACATAATTTTATCAGAATTTTTTTTGCCGTTAAAAGACCTTCAAAAATGCAAAAATCATCCTTTTTATTCATTTTGCAGGCTTAAAATAGGTACTTTCAGTCGAGTATGTTTGTCAGTAGGGATCCTAGATGTGCCTTTTTGGGGCGTTTTGACTTTTTAGCCCCATTCAACCCTTCCTGACCTCATTGCTGATTAGGAAAAAAGCATCGCAAAGCTGAAAAAGCAAATCGCTTTGCAATGCTTTTTTTCCTATTTTGGCACAAACCGAACGTCTCTAGATTTTTTGCATAAAAAGTTTAAAAATTTTGAAAATGATCTTAGATTTTCGGGGAGAAAAACTTCAAATTCGTGTATTTTTGCCCCTACAATGAGTAGAATAGGCAAAACATCATGCGTACGCGTAACTTGCTTTGCTCTACTTGTGGTTTTCAGGAAATACTATTGAAGCGAAACACTCTGCATATGTGTGCAGACCTTTAAAAAAAGGAAACTGTTTATTCGATGAATGCGGAAAGCGAAGATTTTCATCAAACGAAAATAAAATTCCGATTTAATTGTTTATACGAACGTATATTTATATATAGCGATTCTCTTTATACTGGGTTCGTATTATTCCTTCTGAGCTGCGTGTATATTTTTTTCCACCCATCTTCGTACAATTTTAATGAAATAAAAAAAGAAAAATTCTACTCTAACGTGAAAAACAAAATAACTCTCGGAACAAATACGCAAAGGTAAATACCAGGTCCTGTTTAGATATAGGTAGGTATAAGTAAGTATACATTATGCGATAGCAAAACGAGAGAAGGTTTCTTGAAAATGAAACGAGCTTATCCTTTTCAACAGCTCGTACGTATTATTAAAGTTCATAGACGAGTATTATACAGATACACATACATATACACGCGGCAGCGTATACAATTCGCAATATTGCAAACTATATATACCCTGTGTATATATATCTATATGCTGGGCCCACCCATCTTACAATTTTTATGTTACTGCTGATGTTGTTGTTCGGGGGTAGATATAGTATACTATATACAGTACAATCTATGTACATACTACAATATGAGACGAGTGTAAAGCATACATACCTTATACCTACCCTTATATAATGTGCGAGCAGTAGTAAACGAGCACGATGACTTCACCAAAAGGCATAAGAGCCGGTATAAGAGCACAAGCCTAAACAGTCGTACACCATTTTGACGTTATATATGTACGTAATACAACGTACGTATTATATGTACAGTACGTTTACTGTAGCATAGTCTGGTGTGTAGGACTCGCGTTTATTGCGAAACTTATGAAACTATTTCATTAAACGAAATGATCCTTTTTGTGCTGGTTGCGGTGCGACGCGACCGAAGGCGGGCGAGGCGTTCGCAGACGGACGCGGAAACGCGAAGAAGATTGCGTGCCAAATTTGAGGTTCATATTAATCCAAGTACGTACCCTATTCCCCTGTCTGCCTTTTCTTTTTAAGAAATATGTAACGTAATTTTAAAGCCAGCTTCGTCCAGCGCAATATTGCAAATAAAGCGGTAACGAGAAAAGACGAAAGGTCGTAGTACCTTATGTATAAATTGTATAGAGATACGTACGTAGGACGTTGGCCTATCCACATAATACATATAATGGTAGACGAGCGATAGGAGTAATTTTGTACGCGTATATGGGCTTTCTGAGATGGCACATACAGCGAAAATAGCATCTGGATACCGATCAAATTACTTCAAATTTGGACAGTTCCTTTGATTCAAAAGTGAACTGAGAGGATTTTCTAAAGTTAATATTCTGAGTAAGGATTGAGAGAGGCTGAAACACTTGGTAACAGGTGATTATTGATCCAGGCCTTGCAAAATCTAAAACTGTTTGACATATAAACGTCTCCTGAGGTGAAAGGAAACAAGAAATGAGGATTTCTGAACATTGTCAATTTTGAGTAAGCTATCTTCAGAGCCAAGCAATTTAAAAGGCTGAAATTTTTAATCCAGACTTAATGAATATCTTAGATCACTTTTGATAGCACATCGTCAAAGAAAATCAGAATATTACGGTATATCGAATTACGACGGACATGCGGAGGAGGGGGGCATTAAGAAGACCATTTTTGGAGAAATCTGATATTTATTCTCATTTTATATTTTCCCCTCTAAGACTAATATGAATCATTTATTCGGCTTGATACCAACCAAAAAGTCGTTTTAATTTGGTTAGCGGATTATGTTAGGAGTTAATCTGATATATGTATTTATATAAGTGTAAATGAGATAAAGTTAAATTTCACTATGGTCCAAATTCAATGGAGGGGGTGCTGAGAGACCAAAATCGTAAGAGTTATTCATTTTTTGAACTAATCGACCGAGAATCAAAAATTTTATCACGTACTCAGAAATAAGCCTCAGAAGTCAATTAGGAAGGGAGATGTGGAGAGTTTTTCCAATTTTTAAGCCTGACAGAAGTCAGTCCCACGCATATTTCCGCTCCAGATTGAGCTAGGATGTTAAAATTTTGCATGTAGATTTATTAGAGGCTCTTTAAATGTACCTTTGAGATTTTCGATTTTTTTTTTATTTAATTGTTAATATTATATTCACTGGAAAAATATATTCGTTTCAAAGATCGAACACAAAATATGTTAAAACAATTCTTCCTTTCTCCTCTCCCCCCCCCCGCCTGCTACCATCAACCACAGCATTCAAAGTTTAAAATTTTTCGAAGGAAAATTTAAGTTATACTTGCTTCGTTTTTTGGGAATGGCTAGAATTTGAAAGACAGAAAAGAAAAAAAGGTAGTATCATTATATTACAATTATGGTGTGGTAGAAATTTTTCAAAAAATTTTCTTAAAAATGAAAAAATAGAATGAAAGTTGAGCAAAGCGAGGGGGGACATTTTAAGTAATATCAAAAAGGAGCGGTTTGCAAGACAATCTCCAAAATGTGATGGCAGTTTCGGGGTTGGAGGGAGGTCTGCTTTTGATCGTACATTTCAAAAACTAATTTATTGCCCAGTTTCATTCTTTCACATTTTTGAAACTATATGAGATTTGGTGGTATCCGCATAAAAAAGGCGCTAGGGCCATCTTTTACTTGAGCTCCATGTACTGGATTTTATTCCAAGTTGAAATAAAATTATTTCAAATAAGCTTCAAATTTAATTTTCGAAAAATATGTAGATGGGGGCGATCTCGGATGCACCGCTGTATACGTGTCTAAAATGAACTCCGCCCCCCCGCATTAATCGTACCGGGTCTGTGTTAAATTTTATCTCGTTCATTTTTACCAGAGGGAAGGAGAGAGAGTCCAGTTCAAAGGTTTCTGAAAGTAAAAGTAGACACTCGACGAATAATTTCTTGAATAAGTAATGAAATTAATGTTTAGAGCCTGTGAAAATACCCCAAATTTTCAAATTTTCTTGTCTCAAAAAGTTCAAACTCATCTCTCCAAGTCACCTTTCTTGTCCGTTTCCCTCCCGCCCCACGTCAATAAAACTTGCAAGGCTATCAGAGTGTCTGACAGATGGTGAAAGCAGTGAAAAATTGAAAAATCATTTTTTCACTTGATCCATTGAATCTACCCAAATCTGAAAAAAAATTCCCGTCTTGATGACCACTCCACTAAATTAGTAGTATAGAGGTTAATAAAATTGCCTATTCAGTTTGCCGTAAAAACACGTTTGTTCAGAATCACAAAGAGAACGCAAACATTTGAAAAGAATTTAAAAAAAAATTTGCCAGCAGCTCAAGGGCAAAGCCAAAGGATGTTACCCCTTCCCCTTGAGACCGAAAAACTTGAAAATTTTTTAGATTTATGCTAATTTTTTTTCTAAAACTCCTAAAAATGCACTTCTTGATCGTTATAAATCTTTTTTTTTTAATTTCGCTCTCGTTTCTTCAGACCTAAGAAATAGTATGCAGAAAAAGTATAGTTTTTTGTGTTAGGAACAGAGTTGAAAAGTGGTTTTTTTGGTAGTTTTTTCTTATTTTTTCAGTTTGTTCTTCACATAACTCCCCTCCAAATTATGCTAGGAACTTGAAATTAGGTATGTGCATTTAATAGGGCCTTAGCTGTGCTTTTTCGGGGTTTCAACTTTTCAGCGCCATCCCCCCCCGCTCCAAATACGTGACTCTTCGATCTTTTTTTCTTATTTTTCGAGTTTGAACCTCGTATAACCCCCCTCCAAATTGAACTAGATATGCACATTTAGTAGGACCCTCAGATGTGACTTTAGGTGGTCTCAACTTTTCAGCCACATTTCACCTCATCACATCCTAAAAAAGTATTTTTTTTTGGTTGTTTTTTCTAATTTTTTGAGTTTGCTCCTCGCATAAATGAGCTAGGAAATTGAAGTTAGGTATGTCTTCACTGTAGGGTCTTTTAATGTGTGTTTTGGGAGTTTCGACATTTTAACCTCATTGAACCCTTCCTACCCACAATGCTGATTAGGAAGCAATGCTTTTTTCCAATTTTCATGGTTGTAATAAGTCACGAAAATCAGGAACCTTGAAAAATTGACATTATTCTTATCTGAAATTTATCATCATTCATATGAGGTTTACTTTCAATCTATGATTAGTTATTTCAGATGGTTCAGTATCAATGTACGTACCATATCTTAGTAAAATCTACAAAAGATTTATGTAGCTTTTGGAAAATTTTCGGCTACAGTGCTCAAGTATATAAATATCTCTATTCAATGCTTTGAAAAAAGAAGTTTTTTCAAGGAGACGGGGGGAGGGGGGAGGATTGAGAAGGCGAAAGAATTCGCCGAGATTTTAGGTACGCAGCTATTTTTCAAAGGTACGTTGACGTTTCCAAAATGGAAAGTAGCTCCATTATTCGAGCGTATGGAACGTGTACCATCACAGTACATAGATCGTACGTAATTAAAAATAATCTCCGCGCTGGAACCCGTTTGTACGTATTTTTACGCACAGTAACTCAGTAAGTAGGACAAAGACGAAAGATAGAAAGAAGGATAAAATACTCGACTGCGTGGAAGGAAGGAAGTATCACGAGTAAAACAAATTAGTAAAAGCATATTAGTATAGTCTAACGTGTAAAATGACGAGGCTACTAGACGAGTACTCGCTATTGAAAATTCTGCCACATACGCACACTCGTACATATGCGCAAACTGTAAGAACAAAATGTCAGAGGTAAAGTGTCAAAAAGATAATAAATAACAGTTTTACTACGTTGTCCAGTTACGTGTATTTCGGCGTCAGGCTTTTTCTGCAATTAAAGTTGGAATTTTGGGCGCTGAACCGAATACTATTCATCACGAGCGATGTGTATATGGGTCTTCTATCGTTGCGTCGAGTCGGTCGGTCGGTCGGGTTGCCCGAAAAATAGCTACACTTACAATAGGGTGGCAAGGGTGGATATTCTACAAGCCCCTCAAAACTGTCAAAATAATTTTGGCGGATTGCGTTCGTACCCGTACCGGTACGTAACTATAATAAGGCACTGCTTTAAACGTATACATATACGTACACGTACGTATAAGGTACACATGTACGACAACCAGGAAGTAAAAGGGAATGTAGAAGTGGAGACGGGCAACGACTCGAGAACAAGCAAAGGTAAAGAGGGATGTTTTTAACATCGCACCTTTAATGGAAATGATCTGCGGCGAATTTCAATTACGTAAAAACCTATGCAGTATGACGGCGGCAACGTTTTATTAAAAATGATAAATGATGTCTATGACGAACCTATATATTTTGGATAGGTTTAGGTACTAGGTAGGTAGTAGGTACGTATACGTAGCGACGATGTTACGTAAAGAAAACTATAGCCAAATGTTGAGACAACCTCTTACCTTCTCCTCTCATTCCGATGTATACCTATAACCATTCCCTTTTAGCCTTCTAGTCTTGTATAGGTATATACATGTGGTATGGTATGCTGAAGCTCGTGAAAAATTGATATTTATTTTCAATAACATTCTCGACCGAACCCTTTAACAGGCCGAGAACGATTTATGTATGTGTACCTGTCACCGTGTTTCCTGTGTTTTCTTTGCACTGAGCGACGACGACGGACGCGATTCGATTACGAGTGTTTTCAAGAAGTAAGCAAATATTTGGTCGAGTTTTTAGTCCTGGATGGTTTTTATTTGTGTTTTCATTTTTTTTCTTCTTTTGAACGAAAAAAAAAAAGAAACGGAAACGAAAATGGAATAATTTAAACGGAATTTTCCAATTCGATTTTCAAGTAATGAGTATACCAGTGTGCGAGTGTGAGGCCATGAGACGATGATTAGTGAAAAGAGTTTTGAGAAATCTGATGAAATTTACTTTTGCCAATTTTATAGCGGTTTGAAATCGATTTACCTTCGATATGTTCAACTGGAACTTGAAACTTGTTGGAATAGTAAAATTCATCTTAGGCTATACTTGGATTGAATGACGTAAAATATCATATCGACTGCTGAAAATTGATGAAAAGTTGTTAAAATTTGATCAAAGCATACCATTTTCAAAGTTATTAGTAATTTTGTTGGTATTTTAAAATGTAAGAAATAATCGAAACTCCATGCATAGGCGTATATAAGTCAAAATGAGGGGAAAGGAGGGCGGGGCCTAAGTTCACTCTCCTTTTTCGAAGGGGGAAAAATACACTCGAGAAGCACGAAAGCTTAAATTCACGTTATTTGTTCGTAAAATGTGAAGAAAGTACGACCAAAGCAAAACGTGCAAGATTTTATGAAATATCAAAGAATGAATGGTTAAAAAATGAGCATTCAAGGGCATGTTTCACCTCCAAAGATGGCTGTACAATATTTTATGTCGTAAAAGGTAACATTTATTAAATTTTATTGAAAATATAGAAAGGGGGACTGACTCCTTCATATCTCAGCCCATGGCTCCAAATGTTGCACCCCCCCCCCCTCCACACTCGCAACATCATTTGTCATGATCATATTTTTCCTAAATTGTTTGGATTCCTAAAAAAAAAACATGTAGTAATTTTTACCTTTTTTTTTTAGAAAAAAATTTTCTTTCGGATAAAAATGTTATTTTAATTATGTATTCACATAACTTTGTAGCTGCGATTATCGAGATGGATCACTCTGCTTGTGTGTACATGAAAGAAGATGACCATGAGTCAAAATTCAAAGGAGGCAAAAATTGTGAAATGTATTTCATTCTTGAGTTGATTGATAAAACAGGATTAAAAAGTTGTATAACATATTTAAAAATCAGTCTGGTAAAGCAATTGAGGAGATTATATATATTTTTTTTTTTTCAAATTTTGATCTTGAAAATCCTCCAGAGAAATTTTTCAATTTCAACCAAGAGGCTGAAATTCGGCGTGCACATAAATCATCAGGTTTTCTAAATGTGCCTTTTAAAGGTGTTATTTTTAGCTGTTCAATTTTTTCATCATGATCTTGTCAAATAGCCCAGAAAAATTAGCATTAAAGCTGGAAAAAATTGGTACCTTTCAGTTTTTTTTGTTGTAAAATGTTCTAAAGAGTCTCATTAAGTACCTCCTTAAACCTTGCGCCCCTACTTCTTGAGATTTCCCCCAGTTAGAGAGTGGGAGGTAGGTGAAACGTGCCCTAAAATTTAGTTTTTGCCCAAATATCTAAAGGTAAGCAGATCACAGAAATAGATATTCCTGACAAAATTCCTGTTTAAATAATACCAATTTTGACCGATTTTACTCGAGGAGGGGGGGGGGCAAAATTACGTTATTTCTACCATTACCTAAAACAGTTGAAAATTCAGCTCAAAAATCTGAAAATAACCGCTGAAAATGTTCATGAAGGCATATTGAATATGTTATCTGCACGATACGTAGAAAGTTCTTAGTTCAGTCTCACTCGTTGGTGTGGAGGGGGGGTGAGGCATCACTCCTCTTGTAGTAGAGTGACAATGGGTGAAGTTTGGAAACTGTAGCGTTATTAATGATAGAAACCTGAAATTCGGCATGAGGTATAACTCTCTCCCCTCGAGAATTCGAACATGACGTTACTTTCCAGATCCGATCGGAAAAAAAGCTCCAAATTTGAAATTAAAAAACCCCCCATTTTCGATCAAATTTGAAAAAAATTAAAGAAAGTAATATTGTTTGAGTCTAGGTCAAAAATATGTACTCCCGGTCGTATTTTCAATGCAATATTCGTAAAGTGAAAGTAAAATTTCACATCAGTGGTAATTTTCAGATTTTGTGCCAAATTTGTTACCTTCACCCCCTCCCTCCACTCAGTGTACCTCTCAAGTAAAATAGCTCATGTTTGGTATGAATTTGATGGGAATTTGGTCAGAAATCTGTTTCTGCTATCGTTTTACCTGTAACTTGCCTACCTGCCAATACTATTAGCAAGAAATGTATTTTGAGACACGTTTAACAACCCCCTCCTCCCCGCTCTGCTTGAAGGAAACCTCAAAGTACAAGGTTTTAGGGGGTTCTTATTGTGACCTTTTAGAATATATATTTTCATTGTATGAAAGTTCGATTCTGGCGGATAATTGATGGAAAGTTCTCCTCATCTCTTCCACCCTCCTCCCTCCACCCAAAAAAAAGTCTTTTCCAAAGACTCAACGTATAACATTTAACGAATCAATTCTCGTAATTTTCTCTTCATTTACACGTTTCAAGATGCTTAAACTTTGTACGCGTAACGTACAATGTTGATAATACGACCTTCAAGAGCGAGATTAGAGGTAAGAGAGGAAAGAGGTACCTAATCGAAAATGAAGAGTATTTGAGATATTTACGAGTACGACGACGTCGAAAATGCGACGCGACGTGTTCGGCTTTCGGTTAAAGTGCATCGTTTATACTATGGCTTTGGCGATAATAATACCAAAGACGAGAAAAACGATGATATATTGCTAGAAAACGTGTCTGACAGTTACAATGGTACTCGTTTAAGCGAATGTGACAATTTTTTTTCCTCTCTTACTTGTATAAATATTTTATTACCGCAGTCGCGAGCTAAATAATGGCAAATTGGCAGATTGAAGTTATTTAGTCTCTCGTGAAAAAAAGAAAACAGATATTTATGTAATTACATTGTAATAGAAGTAAATATGTAGGTCCAGGTATGCGGTGCATATTTTGATTATTCGTACTTGGAAGAGAAAAGAAATTTCTATTACGTTTTGTAATTAACGAAAAAGATATAGAATTTGAAACAAAATATTGGCCTTTTTTCTCCCTTTTTTTTGCTTTTT
Organism: Ferrisia virgata; assembly: GCA_900060175.1. Classification (NCBI taxonomy): domain Eukaryota; kingdom Metazoa; phylum Arthropoda; class Insecta; order Hemiptera; family Pseudococcidae; genus Ferrisia; species Ferrisia virgata. Next base: position 67,276 of record FIZR01004369.1, read on the forward strand.
TTCTTTGGCGAAGCATATACTTTTATACATATTTATTTTTACAAGCTATACGTTGTTAGCTATAGGTTGGATAAATAAACAGAGAGAAAAAAAAACATCGTTATTTATGAATATTTTAACCGATGTGTAAAGTGCGACAACGATGAGGAAATGAGGTAAAAGAGAAAAAAAGAAAATGGAAAAAAAGGAGAAAGTGAAATCATGAAGACATTTCGTACGGTAATTTTTTTTTTTCGAACTACGAGTTTAACGCGAATGAGTAAGTAAATAAAAAAAAAATTAAAGTCCCTTCCTCTCTTTCTCTATAACTAACCCACCAACCAACAAGTGTAAATTAAGGCATTGTATTCGGAGCAATTAAAATAACGACGTTTCGTCGTCGTACTCGGGACGAAGGATAAATTGCGGTAGAATGCGTCACCTTGCGTTCTTTCAAACAGCGAAATGTGGAGAGTGGGAAGGGAAGAAAAAACATAGGAAACCCACACTCTGTTGACGGTTTGTTGACATTGTTTTTAGTATCCATTCATTTATTATTAACTTATATATACCCCTCCTGGTTTTTTTTTCTTTTCTTTTTTTTTTTTTTGCGGAACAACGAGTAAAAGGAAAGAGAAATAAAGGGTACGAAAAGAATCGTAATAAAATTTTCTATCCGATAAGTCGAAGCAAAGGAAGGATTTGACGTTCGATAAGGTTCCAAAAAGGGTAAACTGTTGAAATGAAGAGACGGTTTTATATAGTTGGAAATTTTTTTTTCCTCCTAAATGTTTAATCCGTCGATGTGTTGGTATATTTGAAAAGATAAGATCGATTGGCGGATTTCGAGGATTATAAATTTCGGCACGATCTTTAATCCTACTTTGAAATTGGAAATTAAAACGGTATTATCTGCAGGCATGCTAAAATATGGCTTAAATAGCTCATTAAACTTTTTAATAATGAAATAATATTATAGAGATAATTTAGCAAAAATACGATTGAAGGTTGTTGCGAGAAGTCTGCTAAGGAAAATGAGTATTATACGAAAAGTGCCTCGCCAAGATGTTTGTATTCGTAAAAGTAACTCGGAAATTTTCTCATTTCCATTTGCAAAAAGTCACAAATCGCGAAACCCGCGCCACTATCTTACAAAACTTAATTCCCTCGTCTCGGTTTGAAGCGAACGTGGAACGAGTTAGAGAGAAAATGAATTCGAGCCCCGGATTCCGTTAAATAATTTATTTTTAAGTAAAATTTTATAAAAGTGTTTTCACGATCGGCTGTTGGATCTGGCTGGCGACGAACAGAAAACTTTACTGATGAAGGAATATAAATTGGCGTTGGTAGGGAAAGGATGCCAGGGTAAGAGGGTAAAACGAAGTCATGCCTATGAGATAAAATCAATAATCTTAAATATTATTTTACTCAGATGTGCAATTATTCATCGAACGAATGTACTTATCTTAGATAAGACTTATAGACTGAAGTTAAAAGTAGGTGTATAAAGAGTTGGAATAAAATTGAAAAAATTTTCTGCTTTTTTTCTTTTTCTTTTTTTTTTCTGCCGCCATCGTAAAACTTGCTTTCCAACTAGTTTACTTCTCAAAGTTGTATTATTCCGTTTGGGTCACATATTTCTCGCATAAGCGCAAAAAATTATTTCCTTTTCGCTGTGGGACATTTCATTACAAAGGGAAAGTCAAATCACTATTTTAATCTCTTTCTTTTGCTCGTAGAAGTTTTCCTATCACATGAAAAAAAAATAAAGCAAACTACGTTATATTCTCGGTCGGGCGTTCGTTTTCCCTTCGCCTTTGCGGCCTGCCACATCCACAGTGTAAACTTTGACCCGTTCGTCCCGTCTCTTCGTTGGTGTGTTTTTTTTTCTGCTGTTCAATTCGACCTGCCCTGTTTTTTCACACCAAAGATGTAGAAGAAAAAAGCAATCATAAACCATAAAGTTGAGCAACAACTGGCGTCTCCCCATATCTTTCTTTCACGCTTCAAGGAACTTTTTTAATATATATGGGAATAGCGAGTTAGAAAAAGTTTATTATAATAAAGGCATTTTCCTAGCTACTTCTATATGCCTGTGTATATGAGTTTATATTATAAAGAATAATACTTTTCGTCGTATTTACCTGATTTGCGTTTTTTTTCTCTCTCTCTCTTCGGCGCGATGCGATGCGATTTTTTTTTGTACTTTGCTGATTTGTTGGGGTCGTGTTCGTCGACGTGAATTTTTAGACAATTTGTTATCGCGTGTTTGCGCCGTTCTTTCTGTCTCTCTCTCTGGTATGCTTACTCTTTTTTTTCCTCGACTCGAATTCATCTTGGTTGGGTTGAGAAAAGTTATAATTGGGATGGAAGGATGGAAGATGTTAGAATGGAATTAGAAGCTATCTGCTGGTTCGTTGTTTGCTTGATATTTTTTTTTTCAAAAAGGTTTACTCGTAAAACGGAGGTGATTTTGATACGAGGTGGTTTTTATTTTTTTGATGTTTATATTGACTTGTCAGATTTAAATGGCATGCAAATTTAATATGAGAAGTAGATTTTCATTCCAAAAAAATTTGAATGAGGTATCTTGTGATGATCTTGTTTTTTATCGACAAGATTATAAATGAGTAGCAGTACCCCCCTCCCCCACCCACCCATTTAATGGTCCGAGCAGAAATTTTAAAGGTTATTTCCCAATGGAGAGAAAAAATATGTATTGGAAGTTAAAAAATAGAGAAATCACGGATTTTTAAGTAAAAAATTGATAAATTGATCAATTTTACATTTTTTTCTTCGTTGCGAAGCAACTTTCAGGGGTTTTTGTTCGAGCCATTGAGTGAAGGGAGTACTGATACTCATTTGAAAGATTTTAAATTGAGAGCTCATAATAGATTTTTCAAAAGTTATTTGCAAGAAACTGAAAGAATTGAACGTTTTTAACTACATTTTTTATACGTGTATCATCACAGTTTACAAACTTTTTCACCCCCACTCTTGATTTCTTTACCACAGTCGCAAGTCGCTCACTTTTATTCCTTGCCTTATGGCGCAATCGTTTTGCTTCTCTCACATTTACCTTCAAAATCAAACATATTTCTTTCTATTGTTAACCAAAAATCACCGAATATAATTTTTCCTCAATGTATATTTTTTTTCTTTGTCGGTATAAATGCAGCTCTTATAGCTACCACCCAAACTCCCGAGTTGAAGATGCTCTTCCGTTCATTCTAAATTGTTTTAATGAGGTGCTCATAATAGCTTTTTCAAAAGTTATTCACAAAAAAATTACAAAATTACAAAATTTTAGCTATGTTTTTTTGTGTTTATTTTGTCATATTTTGCGAACCACTTCAACCCCCCTCTTGATTTTTATGCCACAGATACTCCAGAGGACACACTACGTTTTAGAGCCAACAGTAAATTTTTATCGCTGCTAGTTTTTTTTCTATGAATTTTTAAAGTGAGCGTCACATTTGGCTGAAAATGAATTTTGAAAATAGCATATCTCAGCTCCTTCAATTTTTTGGCTATGCCAACTATTATACGCGCAAGTCTCATAAGCTGACTCATCGCTGAGATAAGGATGGCGAGATTAATGTGGAACACCCGGTATAATGTGAATAATGTGAAAAAAGTATTGAAAAATAAAATACATCCTAAAATATTGATAAAAATCGTGTAAAATTGTTTAAAACTGATAAGAATCATCAAAAAAATTCCAAAGTACAGAAAAATGACCTGGAATATAGTAAAAAAATTGCTTGAAAATCGTTGATAATTGAATGAAAAAAATAACAAAAATATGTAAAAGTGTAAAAAATTAACAAAAAAGTATTGAAAATTTGAAAAATCCGCCTAAAATATCGTAAGAAAATGACAAAAAACTATAAAATTTTTGATAAACATGAAAATTTACCTATTAAATTCAAAGAAAAATCTCGAAAAATTAGTGAACACTGAACAAAAATATCAACCAAAAGTATTAAAAATGTGAAAATCCGCGAAAGCGTCAAAATGTGCAGAAAAATTGGGTAAAATTGTTGTAAAGTGCACAAAAATTGTCAAAGATTAGCAGAAATGCAAAAAAATTACCGGAAATGTGGAAATAAAACTTATGGAAAATGTCGAAAAACTTGACGGAAAAGTCCCGCAAAATCTGTAAAAGTACATACAAAAAATTCACAATAAAATGTTGAAATGCATGAAAGTTTACCTACAATATGCGGAGAAATTATGAATAACTGTTAAGAACTGTGTAAGAAAATTAACAAAAAAGCGTAAAAGTGTCGAAAATTGGCAAAAACCTGCGAAAAAATGATGAAAAATTGTTGAAAATTGAACAAAATTGTCAAATAATTTGGGTAAGTGTAAGAAAATTACCCGAAATATGAAAGAAAAAATGGTTAAAAATTGAACGAAAAGTCATGGAAAATTTACAGAAAAGTGTTGAGAATTTACCTCAAAAATTTGGTGAAAGGATGAAAATTTGCTGAAAAACAAGTATAAAAATGTATGAAATGATCGTAAAAGTGCAAAAAAATTATTAACAGCCACGAAAAAGTGATTTAAAATAAATTTTTTATTTATTTGAAATAAGAGAAAAATCATGAAAATTGTTGAAAATCGAAGAATAATTGTCAAAAAATTTATAAAAGTGTGGAAAAATAAGTTGAAATGCGAAAAAAGTTGAAGGAAATTGTTAGTTGAGAATTCACCTGAAATATTTTCTAAAAAGTTGAACAGTTATTGAAAAGTATTGAAAAATTTAATATAAAAAGAATGCTGAAGAGCAAAAAATTCACCATAAATCATGTAAAAGTGGTGAAAAAATTGTAAATTTACCTAAAACATGAAAAATTTTTGTAAAATTGTTGAAAACTGCACAGAAGTTGTCAAAAAAATTGGAAAAGAGCAGAAACGTTTTTAATTGAAATTTGGTCATTGTGAAAGTATTTCTTGCCCCGAATTCGAATCTGTTATCAAAATGTTCATATCGTAGAGTGATTTAAAAAAAAAAAATGCAAGTATAAATATTGATAATGTTTTAAAACTTTCGTCGTTTAATCTGATTCATTCTGTCCTAAACTTAAAGTACCTGATAAAAAATTGGAGTAAAGATGTAAAAGAAGGTCTTCAAAATGCTCTCTGGTGATTTTGATGGTTTACCACCTTTTTTCCGTTACAGCGGCTTAAAACTTTTAGCCCCGAGATATATTTATGCGAAAACAATTCAGTACGCTGTTTGAGGGAGAAAAAAGTACTCAATAGAATAAAAACAATTCAGAAAAAAAATTAATACTTCCACGTTACATTTGCTCATTGGTTTAGAATTCTGTTGAAAATTTTTTTCAGCAATAAAATGTATAATCAACCGGGGCTACGCTATTCCTCCTATTCTATTTTCTTAACAAGTCTTCGAAGAAGTTCTGAATTACGAATCGAGAAAACGATGGAATATTTTCGACGAACGTGACATTAAAAAAAAAAAAAAAATTCAAGTACAAGAATAGGGCAATCAGCTTTACCTTTGGGGGATTTTTTTCGCTACGTGTAAAATTGCTAAAGGTCTGAAATTGCAGCTACATTATAAAAAATGTTAAAGCGAACGAACTTTTAAAAATAAAATGGCACGAATTCGACATAAAAATTTTTTTCAAGGTCGTAGACTCGATCCAAACGCTTTTTTACGATACCTTCGAGATACAAATGGCGGCGAACGTCTGAACTGAACGCGTATTGAAAACATAGCTGAAAAATCTTTACCAAATTTTCTTCATTTATCAATGAAAACTTTCAAATAAATTTCTTGTCCAATCTGGTCTTTGAAAAAGTAAGCAGAATAAAATTTTTTACGCCTGAAAAACACCTATTCGTGATTTGTTCCCTTCGTTCGGTTCGTTCGAAACCGCTCTTCAAAGTAGAGAAATTATACTCCAGAAGACGAGTATTCAACTATGGCCAATTTAAAGAAAGTTGTTAAAAATTGTGTGGAAAGTTTTAAAAGTGTGCGTGTGTGCTGGTTTTTTTTTCTATTTTCTAACAAACTACGCGGTTAAAAGGGAAGAAAAGGAATGTGAAACGACGCGTGTAAGCAAATCAAGCGCATTGAGTAAATTGTAGATGTATTTTTTTTTTTTTTTTTTAGTAGTTCGCCAAGAAACGATGTATGGTTTTTGGTGCACATGGAGAAAAGTATATTATGTCTGTGCGTCGGTGCTGTTTAAAATAAGTTATCTAGATGGAGTTGAGATTGTGTTTTTTTTCAACTTCCATAAATGAAAGACGATGTTTAATTTTTTTCCTGCGATTCAGGGGGATACTAAGACGACTCGTGATAATTTAAGGCGTTCGTTTATAACGAGTAAAATTTATAAACGATAATCGGTGACCAAAAGGCTTATGCTAACTATTTATAGGGTATCCTTGGAGGTAGTAGGCAGGAGGTATTGTATTGGAAGACTTTGCAACTATTCGTCGTATTGCTTGCTACATGTATTACGTATAATTTAGCCTGCACCCCTGGCCCTTATATTGAGCGCAACCGGCAGCACAAGGACAACTATTTTAACAATTAAAGTTCGTATTTTGTCGCTGATTTACGAGGCCATTACTTCGGGCGATGTTTGGAAATAGTTTAGGATATGGTGAACGAGCAACGAACGAACGAACGAATACTATAACTAGCCTCGTGCAGAATATCTATAATTTATTACCATCGGTGTCATCGAAAAAACTGATACTTGGTGCGAAATTACATCTCGTCCATCTGAAGTATGCGAACAACGAGTGGGATTAATGCCCCAACTCGCGTATCCGCGACGCAGTTCGCATCGATACTCTTTTGAGGAGAAGATGAAGAGTGGTAAAATGTGGCCATTATTTGTTTGTTTGAAATTCGATAATCTTTGTTGGCTATTTCAGGTGTATAGAAGTTTGAGTATACGACGTTTGTGAGTAATTTTACTCATGTTGGGAAAGTTTTTTGTTTTTTTTTTTTAGCTTGATTTCCTATACGATATAGTCAATGAAAACCAGGCTACGGTATACGAGGGGCTTGGAGTGTCAACGAAGTTGATTTTGGGTTCCTGGCAGATTATGAAGACCCTTTTTCGGCAATACTAGATATTTATTTTCATTTTTTATTTTTATTTTTTACTTCGCAAACTGAAATTGTTTAATCGACTCGATGCTGACCAATATCGCTCAAATTGTACTAATAGGCTCAGATTAACGATGAATTAGATATGGGAGGGGGGGGGCTTGGGTGAAAATTCAGTCATGTCCAAATTTGAGGAAAGTTCCGGTGAAGAGTAAAAATCGTAAAAATTGTCCTTCTTGAGCCAACCGATAGAGGATCTAAAATTGTATAATATGGCTAAAAATCAGCTTTCTACGACAATTGAGAGAGAAGGAATTGAGGTTTCCCTCTTTTTAGCCTGAAGCTGTTCCGCACATACCTCCCCGCCAAATTGAGGTACGGGGTTGAAATTTGGCATGCACAGTTGGTAGAGTCTGTAAAGTTGATTTTTGGGGGTTATGACTTCTCAACTTTATCGCACCCCTCTCTGCCATTACTCTAAGTGTAGTTTTTTGGTAGATTTTTTTAATTTTTTGAGTTTGTTCCTTGCATATTTCCTTCACAAGTTGGGCCAAAAAGTTGAAATTTGGTACAAATCTACGTGCCAGATTCGTATGCAAGAAATAAACCACAGCTCACGTACTCGCTTCGCTAGAGCTGCTTAAAATAAAAAAAAAAACGGCCAAAAATCTGCATCTTCGGGGCTGTGGGAGGTGCAGTAGGGATGAAAAGTCAAAATCCCCAAAGGCATATCTAGAACCTATTCTAAATCTACATATCAAATCTGAACTTTCTTGCTCAATTTAGAGGGGAGTTATGCAAAGAACAAATTCAAAATATAATAAAATCTGGCTAAAAAACCACATATTTGGAGTGTGAGGGGGTTGCAATGAGTCTAAAAAGTCGAAACCCCCAAAAGGTACATCTATGACTCATACTAAGAATGCATGCCGAATTTCAACTTACTGGCGTAATTTGAAAGGAAGATAGGGGAGGAACAGCCCTTTTTCAGGGTCGGAAAAGGGAAAACTCCTCATATTCCCCTTCTAATTCACCTAGGAAACTGATTTTTGGGTGTTATACAATTTTGGATTGTCTAACGATTGGCTCAGAAGGGAATAAAAAATGCGATTTTAACTCCCAACACCCCCTCCCCCTAATTTGAGTACATGTAACTGAATTTTGACTCCGAGGTCATATGTTTGCCAAATTTGATCGATTTTGGTCAGTATCGAGTTGAGCAAATGATTTTTAGTTTCAGGGGGAATGACGAAAAATATTCGTAATGGCTGTCTAGGACCCCTAAACCGATTTCGTTGATTTTTCCTCCCCCTCCCCATCTGCCAGAGATCGATGGACCGTAATAACCTGGTTTTTGTTGACAACATGGTACAGAAAATCGAGCTAAAAATTGTTTCTCTTTAAGCTAATTAATTGAGAACCAAAAGTTGTGCATGGTATCTAAAACCCTGCCTACTAGGTGAATTAAGAGGGGGAGATAAGGTGATTTTTCCCCTCTTATACCATGAAAAAGAACTGTCGCACCTATATTTTCCCTCCAAATTATGGCGTAGGATTTAAACTTGGCTTGCACGTTTAGTGATGCCTTAGAATATGTCCTTCGGGGTTTTGACTTTTTAGCCCTACTGTACCCCCTCACAGCCCAAAAAATATAGTTTTTTGTTCGGTTTTTCTTATTTTTCAAGTTTGTGGCATGCATAACTCTCCTCCAAATTGACCTAGAGGGTTGAAATTGAATGTGTAGACTTGGTAAGAATTCCATATGCGTCTTCTGAAGGTTCAGCTATTCACTTCAATATCTAGTGGACCTTCACCATTGTTCAAGGAAAAAGTCACAGAGGGCCCTTTTTTTAAATTCATGAATGAACAATTCCCTTATTTTCTTTACTTCACGAAAATCTAGCTGGAAAAACAACGTATCGGGATGTTTTTTTTTTTTTGGTCAGGATCTTTAGTTTACCCGATAACTCGTTGAAGAGAGGGTCATTAAGAGTAAAACAGAAAAATTAACTTCCAATTAGATATACTTACATTTGTCTACAAATAAAGAGAAACATCGAAGATAGGGCAAGATTGCAAAATATCCTACAGCAGAATAACATTATTCCGTAAGGTTAAGGAGGTAGGGTGGGGGATGGTATTTGATTAAATACGCAATATGTACGAGGATATTGTATTGTGTGGGGTATGTATGTTATGGCATATATAACGCGTGTGGTTACAAAGGCATTAGAATGGGGATTGATAAAGGATGAGGTTGAAGGCAAGCAGAGTAGTAGTAACCGCTTGGACGATATATTTGCGGTAATTGTGGCGACAACAAGGTTGACGATACTGAGCCAAAGAAAAACGTGGTGTTTGTTGGGTTCGAGTATAACCCGATGGAGATTTCAAATGACATAAATTCTATTGGTACGTAGACTCGAATTATTAAACGAAAGATGAAGAAGTGCGCAGGGATGCTCGTGTTGTTAACTAAGCCTCATTATGCACGTAGGTAGCTAGGTAGGTAGGTGTGGAGGATCGAAAAAACGGTTTTAAAAAATCCCACGTGTTTTTGCACCAGTCTCTACTTTTTGGGCATAAATTTTTTGATGAATCGATGATGATACGACGCGTTTCGAAAAGAAAAGAAGAAAAGTTTTACGAATAAGAATGAAGACTCGTGTGGTTAGAATGACCTTTCTAAAGCAATATCGAAGATTACAAGCAATTATCAAAAGCAGTACTTTGTATTATTATATCGTCTATTGTGGAAGTTTTTCAAAAATAAGATTATAAGTCAAGTTTGAAAGAGTTTTTTTCCCCTACCATTATCATGATTTTATTTTCATTTTCAACAAAGAGTGAAATTTTATCGTACATTTGTGTCTTTTTAGGAGCATTTTTGAAATTATTCGTACGACTGAGAATGGTACTAAATTTTATTGAAATATGTTAAATGAAAAACTTAGCTAGGTGCAATCTACGCATCATATTTGTATATTTAAGTCTTTGTGCTGTGGTAATTTAACCATAGTTATCGAATTTTCTAACCAATTGCTCTGTTAGCTGTAAATTGCAGCCTATTAGGTTGAATTTTTGAAATAAGTTTTCCGTTTCTTTTTCACTCAAAACTTGTATAGCAAATAGCAAGTATTTTTTTATTCATTCATTTATTTATTTTGGTCTTGAATTATATGGAAATCGTATATATTATTTATATAATATACGCTATACGAATACCTACGTAACAAAAGCTTTATTGGGTCAGTAGGGTACCTATTGTGTAATATTTGAGTCATTTGGCGTGTATTTTTTTTTTCTTCCTCGAAGAGATAAACGTTTAAAAGAGGGAAATTTTTTATTTTTTGCGCCGACGGTCGAGAATAAAGTTTTTATTTATTTTGAGTATACGAGGATATTGTATAAATAAGGTTTCGGAATATATAGACGAAGATGGTAAACGATTTTATAGGAAATGTAGCCTATAGACGGATTTCACTTGTTGGAAATGCTTTCGTCGGAAGGAAGATTTTAGGGATTTATGGAATCGAAGATGGTTCGAGAGTGCTAAACTGGTATCTACGAATTTTTTATAGTTTGGATGTTGTTTTATAAAATGGTGTTTGGTGTTGTTGCGGTGGCTATCGTTCGAAATGGCAAAGTTAGGTATGATGAGTTTTTTGTTTCGGTTTTTTTTTTTTCGTCTTCTACTTTTTGTCGTTTAGGAATAAGATAGCGTTTTTGCTTTATTTTATTGTTTTCTTTTTGGCGAGATATTTTTTTCAATCATTTTTATTCGTCGGAAAGTTGCTGAAAATATTGGGTGGCGGCGGGGTTTTCTTTTCTTTTTTTTTGTACACATTGAACTATTTGTTGGTATCGTTGATGTAGATTTGTATGTTTGACTTGGATGGAGATTTTTTTTCCTTCGTTACTAAAAAAAAAAGTGCATTTTATCGTTATTATTTGTATAAGTTTTTGAGAATAATTTTTTCTTAAAATTCAATTGTTTTCGGAAAAGGCCAAGATGGATTGAGTCAAAATTTGGAGTAGAAAGGGAGTAAGAGTATTGACAAGATCGAAAATCCATTTTAAGCCTGCAGAGGAAGAATATGAGCAGTTTGGGACATATTAGATTTATTTTATCATTATTCAAAATTCAGCAATAATAGAAATTGAGGGAGGGAGCGGCGCACAGGAGGTAAACATTTCAATGGAGGATCAAAAGCAGTGTAAAATATCCAAAAATTAACCTCACAAAGCCATTAGAAAGAGAAATGTGGGAAGGCTTTCCCGTTTTTAAGTTTAAAAAAATTGATTTACAGCCTTCCTTTTACAAAATCGTGTTTGGGGGCTGAAATTTGATCTGAAAATTGGTAATTGTCTTGAATGTATCTGTGGTCTTCAGTCTAGCTACCCGATGGATCTATTTAATTTTTAGTTTTTCTTAAATATGGCAGCTAAAATTTCTGATTTTTCCTAATTTTTGGCTAATTTTATATACTAAAATCAAGCCAATACAAAAATGATTTCTCACATTTATTACAGTTGGAAAATTTCGAAATATGTGGTGATAGGAATACAAATCCAGGGATGACATGTTTTTTGAAAATTTTTTGTTTCAAGTTTTTTTTAGGATAGGATGATCCACAATCCCAAAAAAACGAATTTTTTTGATAATTTTCAAACCAGTTATAAGTGTCAGATAAAAATTTTAGAACTACCCCATCGTAATGTTGAACCCCCATTCTTTTAGATGGTATTTTTAATTTGACAAAAAAATCATAATTTTTGCCCTATTTTAGGAGATACGAAAAAAAGGGATCCATAATTGATACTTTACCTTACTGCTGAAATCCTTCTCAGATTGCACCAAGGGGTTGAAATCTGGTGAGTGAATTTTATGCAGATCCTAGATATGTTTTTTTATAATTTCGACTTTTCAGTTTCATTGCATCCTCCTCATTCCTCCTCCTTCAGTGCCCCCAAAAAAAGGATTTTTAAGTGCCTTTTGCAGTTTATCGAATTAGTTCATCGTCTAACTGCCACTTATTTTAACGTTTAGATTCAAATAAGAGTCTAGATTGACCTTTTTGAGGGTTTTAACAGGAGCGCCATTGGTGAAGCGGGGATGCACCTGTTTTCTCTCTCACCCTCTTCCTCTCCTTGCTGCAAAACATGTTAAAAAATTGTAAATCGTAAAAAGTTTTGCGAAAAGTTAGTTTAGAAAAAAAAGTAAAAATTATACCAACTAGAAGAAATTATCAACGTGAATTAAAACCTTTAAAAACACAATTTTAGTACTAAAAATCCAATTTTTTTTAAATTTCGCCTACACTCTGCTGAAGCGTGTGAATATCTGCTTATTTATTTAATTTTCGTAAACTGTAGCCCCAAAGAATAGTGCTTTTTACACCACAGGATTCCTGCATTTCATTTTGCACAAAAAAATTGATGAAGTTCATAAACTGTGGCTGAAAATTTTACATTTTTATTCCTCCTCGCCCCTCCACCGACAGTTGGCTTCACTTTAACTATTCGCTCAATCTCAATATTTCACAAAAATCTGTCTTGTTACTTTTTTTTTTTTATTTCTTCCAATCATAAATTTAATCAATTGAGACAGAGCTAGAATGACCCATTAGTAATGATCTACTCGTAAATATGCTCATTCTTGAATACCCAAGAGCACGGATGAAAGAGCAACGAAGAACGAAGAACCAAAAACGTGAAGGACATGCGATTGTGGAGAACAAGAACGAAAAAAAGAACAACAAAATCGAGCAATTGAAGAACGAGAACAAAAACCGGAACAATAGAAGCAATTTGACCATTTTTGATGGACAAGAAACAATCTTGAAAATTAATTAAAAAAACAAAAACAACTATTTTTCCGGTTGTTTTTTTTGGAATTTCTGTAGACATTTCCTTGATTTGTTGTAATTCAAGCGCATTTTAGTAATTTTTTTCTATGGTTTTACTCTTGGTTTCATCAAGTTTTTCATTGATTTGACGACTTCGAGTCGAATTTTCAAAAATTTGGGGCTCGAGTTGAAGAACAAAAAACGACGAAAACGAGAACAATATTTCAAGAACTATGAAAAACAACAAATTAGAACAAAGCTTACAACAAATCCTAACAAATGAAAACAAAATCAACTTGAGCAACAAAATTTTGATTCCCCCTATCCCCTCCCCCTGGCTAAAAAAACTTGAAAATCGTTTACATTTGTGCTGATTTTTTTTTTCATAAAACTTCCGAAAATGGATTTTTTGATCGTTGGAAAGGTCCATTTTTGCAAAATTTCTCTCTCACTTCACTCGGACATGTCATTTAATTCATTTTTATAAATCCAGATGCAAAAACTAGTACCAAGAAAGAGTGGAAACTCGATCCTGGGAGCCATTCTTGGCTACGTCACTGATGATACTTGCAGAATGATGAAAATTTTGATCTTGATGATCTCGAATATTGCTTGCTATTGTTAATCTATGTGGCCCTGATGTATCCATCCATCGAGAGTCTTGATTGTTCAACTGCCAAATATCTGCATACAATCCAAAAAATATGTTTTCAAGTTGTTTGTAAAATTTTTGACTCTCCAGGTGCTAAAAGTATGATTTCAATGGGTATCGAAAAATAATCTTTTAACCAATTTGAAAAATATCACAATTTGAAGAAAATTTTTTTTTCAGTAATTTCGTTGAATATTTTCACGCTATTTATTTATTTTATTTTTAGACAATTCTTCGTCCATTTTTCAAGTGGTACTTTTTTTCGTTTTTTTTTTGTCAATTTTCATAAATTATGGAAGAGAGTAAATCTTACGAGTAGTGTAGAAGGAAAAAGGAAACGTATTTTTTAAGCGAGATTTTTGGGCTTGATTTTTCGTATTATTTGCGTTAAATTCGTTAAATGTATATACGAACATTCTAGTGGGCAAATTTTTTTCCGTCTTTTTAAAATTTATAGAAAATTTCAAGTAGGTATAAAAAGTGTAGAGAACACGGCTCGGATCGCTTTTCGAATCGATAGGTATACTTAGTTTTATACTTCGGTATACGCGCTACTTAGAATCTTAAAATCCGTGCTTCGATTGCGGCGGCGATTATGAAGAGTAGGAGAAAAAAAAATATTAGCATATTTCATCTTCTGCGGTTTAAAGATAAAACGCTCGAGGTAACTAATCTAACACAAAGTATAATCGAGCGACGACGATGTCGGCAACCGCGTCGAAGAAAAAAAAAAGAAGAATGAATTATGGATATCCTTAGTAAACATATCACGTTCGTTATTCCGTCATTTTTTCCATCGAAGGATGAGAAAAAAATTCGGTTGAAAAAAAAAAAGAAGTAGAGAAGAAACTTTGTATAGAAGAATGAATTAAACTAAGCTTAACACTGCGAATATCGTATTCGTTGGACGGACGATGCAGACGGAGGAGTAATTCGTTAACAAACGCCGAATTATCGCCTTTTATCGTCCTTCTTCCTCTTGCTTGATTTTTTTTTTAGTATTCTTATACTCTTGTACCTACCTTGGTAAGATTTTCCTGGTTCTTTATTTTACCGCATCTGTAAACCAATCCGTTTGGCTGAGGGAAGACGAAAAAAACTGGTTAGCCGATGCTTTTCGCGTCAATTTAAATCCCCTTACAGCAGGAGTTGATGAACGAGGACGAAGACGAGGAAAAAGTTTCGAATGAAATTTAAAAACCTCATCAACTTTTTTGCAAACGTTTCGAGAAACAATTCTGGCCCCGGATTATTAAATTCCTGTTATGTTGTGCGCGCGTGTTCGAACACGCAGAAAAAGGCAAGAAAGTTGTTTTTCTCGCGCACAGTAAAATGAAAAAAAAAAAAAACAACAGACGAAGAGAGCAGCTTTCGTCCGCCTTTTTGTTTTTCTCTTGCTCTATCTCTCATTGTCTTTACATCCTCATTCTTATCGGAGTGGAAAGTGGAGAGAAAAAAATATCCAGAACGACGAAACTCGGTTAATTATAAAGCTTTTTACCTTTAGCTTTTAATTACTTCGAATTTCGGTTTTAATTACAAAAAGTAAATGGCGCAAAAAATTGAAGTTTTCCATGTCAGCGTTTTGCCATTTCTTAAAAGGTATTTACAATTTGCCTCTTTTTTCAGTAGTCCTCTCTTTGTTTCTGGGTAGAAAAAAAAAAAAAAAAAAAAAAAAAAAGCACGAGACTTGCGATTAAAGTTTCGGGG
>FIZR01004383.1:0-28518 GCA_900060175.1 Ferrisia virgata
AAGATATGCAATTTTCTTTATAACAATAGAAAAAAAATAGAAATCTGAAAGGCGGAGGATGTTCCTATTAAAATTAAGAGCTCAGACGTGGAGAGAATTTTTTTTAGGTGTCTACCAACCAGTTTTTCAGGGTACCAAGTGAAAAAAAAAATAATCATTTTTTTTGACCCACCCTAATGGATAGGGATGACGTTGGGTCAAAATTCAGTTTTGTCCCAATTTGGGAGAGGGGATGTTGAGGGGTCAAAAACACAAAAATTATTCCATTTTAATTCAACCGAATAGAGAATCCAAAGTTATATAGCATACCCAAAAATCAATCTCTCAGGTGAATTAGGAGGGGAGATATGAAGGTTTTACTTCTTTTTAGCCTGAAAAGATACTGTTCCTCCCCTATCTCCTCACCAAAATGATCTAGGAAGTTGAAATTAGGTATGCACATTTAGTAGAGACCCTAGATGTGCATTTTGAGGGTCTCGACTTTTCAACCCGATTTCTGTTTTTTTGGTTATTTTTTCTTATTTTTTGATTTTGTTCCTCGCATAACTCCACGTCAAACTGAGCTAGAAACTTGAAATTAGGTATGGTTTTTCTTTTGTGAGGTCCTCTTACTGGTTAAGTGAGAAAAATCATACTCAATTCGGCCTTAATTTTTCAGAGAGTGAGCGGAGAGGGGCGGACCTTCAAATTTTCGAACCACCGCGATTTTTTAACAAACAACTCAACTTTGAAAGCTCATGTTTCGAGATGTTTATGCCGTTTTGTAGGTTATCCAAAGAAGATACGAAAATTGATGGTCAAAATTTTGAAAGCGCAAAGTTAAAATTTTGAGACAAAATCAAGAGGGTGAGCCAAATTTTGCTTTTTCAGCGGATTCTGTCCGCTATTGCGATCTTCAGAGTTTCTTTGTCTCTGTATTTAATTATTTGGTTTTTAACGCGATAACTCGAGTAAAAATGGTCCAATTTTCTTTTTGAAATTTTTATCATAGGTTCAGACCATTAGTTCTCAGAGCTGATTACTTTTCGGGGCTACATGGTCCGTTAGGGAAAAATATTCCATCAAAGATTCAATGGTTTATTAGTGATTAGTAGGGAACAAGATATTATTTTTCAAAGTATCGCAACTGGACCTTTTTCTTATTAGATTTTGGGATTAAATAGTCCATTAGGAACTGATATATTATTTTTCAAAGAGTGCCAATTAGACCTTTTCCTTTACAACAAAATGCATTTTCATTAAAATCTTTTTCTCCTCTTTATTTTAATTAAATTTTACAAATTAAAAATGTTTATATTTTTAACCTTTTTTTTTATACCCGGATTTCATGATTAAAATTTCCAATTTCATAGCATAAAGTTTTTTTTATTTTATAAAATTGAAATTTTATTATTATTTTATAATTTTTTTTCTGCACAGATTTCATCATTCGAATTTTCAATTTTATAAAATACAATTTTTTAACCCACCCCCTTCCCCCTCCCAAATGGATGAAGGACATCAATTTCAATTTTATGCTCTAAACATGAAAACAATTTTTTCAGTAAATTCTTTTTTATTTCAAAATACGTAAATTAAAAAGCGACCCTGGAAAATCTTTTATGGAAGATAAAATTGAAATATTGCGCTTAATCATCTGAAATTGATGCCCTACAAATATTTCGGGGAGAAGAGGACGAGGTATTTTTCAAAAAAAATTTCCTTGGCGGTTTTTCAGAAAATCGTGAATAAGCGTGAAAAATGGCATTTTTTAAAGCACCCTGAAAATATGAATAATGATCAAAACGTGTCGCTAATGATCATTCTGGGTTCAAACGAAAAAAATTTCGACATCTTCAGAAATACTTCCAATATAGCTTTTCCCCCATTACAAGTTTTTTCAAATTTTAACCGTGGTGCTTATGAACTAAAATTTCAGTACACATCCAAAAAGCACAGGTTTGAAACTGTACCAGACCACAATCCTTGCTTTAAATAATGATCGAGCGGGGGGGGGGGGTGTTGATTTTTTTGAGAGATGCTTCTCTTGTAGATTCACAACATGGTAAAAAATTGCGCAAATCGATCAATTAGCGCTTTAAAAAAAATCATGAGTATATTAAAAAAAAGGCTTTCTTCAGAAACCAGTGGGGATGAGGGTCCAAAACTATGGTCAAGTATATATTTCGATAGTATGCACCTACCATCAAAGTACCATCTCAAAATTCCACGGGGGCAAATTTATTGATGCTTATCCCCTTATAGCCTTTTGAAAAATATGGGTAAAGGGGAGTCGGAAAAAGAAATTAAGTTGATATTCGATTTCAGTGGTATCGAATTACTAGGAGTCGATATCCTACACGCTGTTTTAATTATTTTTCAAACTTTTTCCATATTCATGGTGGTTCATGCTCAGCGACTCTGAATTCGGACAACATTGAGAGGGCTGGTGGGAGCGTGTAGAGGAGTCGGATCTAAAAAATAAACTGATACTCAAGTTCAGCGTCTTCGCGTTAGCAGAAATTAATATGTACATCAGTTTTTGAATTTTGGCCAAAATTGAAAACCCTTATGCTCTTTCGCCCCACCCCCTCCTTATGTGCTGCGATTTCATTTAAAAAATTGATTGGTTAAAATAAGCATAAAAAGGTCTATTCAGAGTAATTTTTCACTTTTTTAAATGGTGGTTCTCAACCTGTGTATTAATCGTAAAAAATTGAGCTTTTATCTCAAAAGTTTAACTTTGATCTTTCAAAATTTTAACCAAATTCAAATCTCCTTAGGATTGCCTACAAAGCTAAGCAAAAAGATTAATCTCAAGTACAACCAATCTCGAAATATGAGCCTTCAATATTGAGCTGTTTGACAAGAAGTCGCGATTGTTCGAAAACTGTAAGGGCCAACTCCTCTTTGTAGTTGAGACCAAAATGATTGTGATTTTTTCAATAGACCACCGAGAGGAACTTGCAAAAAAAATGTTAGCGAATCAAAAGATCCAAATCACTCAATGGGCCGTTTTGACATGGAAAGAACCTGCAATAGCGATGTAGTTGACCAATCTACTCTGGCAGTAGTTACACTGGGCTTAAACTGTCTTCTAAGCTATACTTCAATAGTGTTGGGCGTTCAGATAATTATACTGTATTTCCTGGTTATTGCTAAAAAATCATTATACGACGGGTACATGTTACGTTAAGTTGCTCACTGTTTATACGTTCTACGCTGACAGTGTATAGCCCGTGGCCCGGATATTCCAAGGTTTTTACAATGTTAACCAATGATGAAAATATGATCGAAGTTGAAGTAACATTGCTGCATGAAATATAATATTTCGAGCTGACAGCGATTAAAATTATTGGTACCAACGTACCTCTACCTATGTTATATATGTAGGTATCGTAGGTACTTAATAAGGTGGCAAATAGTTTTGTTGGGTGGTCAAGTGTTCGCAGTTGTGTAGAGCACTGAACAAAAGCGTTGGAGAAATTTAAGGACAATGAAACAAAGAGTTCATTACCAATATTCTTTTTCGGTTACGCAGATGATTATTTTTAGAAAATGGCGAATTTTTTTTTTTCATCGAACAGTGGTTTGAGAAGGAACGTAAAATTGCTGTCATAAGACATACACTATAATTTCCCTCAATCTCAGCAATATAACGAAGAATTTTCAAAGGGTAAGATAGGAAATGAAATCGAATCTTGACGTAAATTTTTTTCAAATTGATCCAAAATGTTACCTTTGATGTGAAAACTTTTCATCCAAAGGCTCTACCACGATAATTTAGTGAAATCCGCTCTGTAACCAATTGGGATAAAACTCACCCAAAATGTTAGTATTGATATAAAACCAGCCCAAAAAAATTTTTGGCACGTTCCCCCCGCCACAACCTGAGTTACAAGACCATATATGCTCAAAATTCAATAAAATTTTTACGTAACATACTTGTCAAGTAGGTGGATGTATAAGAATTTTTTCAATTTTTTTTTGAATACTCAAAGGGGTTTGGGGGTTAAAAGTTTTGAAATATAAAAAAAATTGGGGGTAGCCATGGCTGGAATTGTTTTTAAAAGTTTAGTCATACCCTTAAATATAACATATATTTTTTTGAGGTACCCAAAATTTTCTTTTAGTGAATGTTGAACGGATATGATATGCATTGCGACGTTATTGAGGTTGATCCCCTTGGAAATGGAAAATATTGAATTTTGAGCTTATATATGACCTTGTAACTCAAGTTGAGGTGGGGGAACAACTACTTCATAGTAGTTGATAACTCCTTTCTCTCCCCTCTAGCTAAACTCAGGCATGCGAAAATTTTTCAGTAAATTCTCAAATATGTGACCATCATTTTAACATAGAAAACATTTTGGTACCGATTTTGCAAACATTTTGAAAAAAATAAATTTCAAACTCGAACGCTTAGCAAAAATGTTCAGGTTTTTACTAAAATACGGAAATGTTGGGCTTCTGTTTTGTAAAATGAATATAAAAAAATTATTAACTTATGGCTGGGGCTCAACAATGCTGGTCTTGATTAAAACTTACGATAATAATGTTGAAGAACAGCTAAAAATTGGACAAAATACAGAAAATTGATAAAAAATCATGAAAAAAAAACTGTTGAAAATTAGGGGAAAATTGAGGTAATATAATTAGAAAAAAAAACAATAAAATCATTGATAAATTGACAAAAATGCGTAAAAAATGCAGAAAATTGATCAAAAATTATAATGCGCAGTGGAAAAATAAGCGAAGATTGAACGAAAATCGTTTAAGATCATTGAAATTTGTGTAGAAATTTGACAAACTTGGATAGAAAAAAATCTTGAAAAATATGAGGAAATTCAGTAAAAATTGTTTAAATCATTGAAAATTGGGTAAAAATTTGGTCGATTTTCAGCACTTTCTACCCACCTTTATTCAAATTTCTGCTCAAATTTCAATGAATTTAAACAATCAACATTTTTTATGATTTTTGCTCACTTTTCTGCATTTTTTTATCCATTTTTGGAAAATTTTTAGCCAAATTTTAATGATTGTAAATGATTTTTGTTCAATTTTCACTCACTTTTCTACATTATTTCATCAAGCTCCTGCATTTTTTAAGCATTTCTGTCTACTTTTTATTCAATTTTCGATGATTACAACGATTTTTTGCATATTGTAAGTAAATTTCACACTAATTTTCAAAAGTTTTTCGATCAATTTTCTGCATTTGCAACTAATTTTTGCAAATCTTTTTACCCTATTCATCAATGATTTTCAACAATTTTATTCATAATTCAGGACCTTTTCCCAATTTTTTCTGCATTTTTGACGAATTTTTTACAATTTTAACTGAAATTTTGGTGATGTTTAACAAGTTTGTTGATAATTTAGGTGCTTTTTTATCCATTTTTCAACATTTTTTCGTGATTTTTTTATTAATTTTTTTTCACTTTTTACCCATTTTTATCAAATTTTCACTTAATTTAGCGTAATTGTTGACGATTATTTTTTTCCGGATCTTAGTTCAATTTTTACCTATAAATATTTCAACATTTTTTGATCAATTTCTCTCAACCCATTTCTGTAAAATTTTTACTCATTTTTCCATGATTTCAATAATTTTCATCATGTTTCAAGTTCATTTCCACCCAATTTTTCACAGTTTTTCGTAGTTTTTAATAATTTTTACCACTTTTCATGTAATTTTCCATGATTTTTTTGTCATATTTTAATTTAATTTTCATACATTTTCCTACAATTTTTGGTGAGTTTTATGTTACTTTTCTCCACTTGTTACCCATTTTTATCAAACTTTCACTTAATTTAGCATAATTGTTAGCGATTTTAATTTTTTAACGTTTTTTGATCAATTTTCTGCTTTACATCAATCCATTTCTGTTAAATTTTTACGCATTTTTCAACGATTTTTAATAATTTTCATAATATTCTAAGTTAATTTTCACTCATTTTTTTACATTTTTTCGTGGTTTTTAATAGATTTTCTGCAGTTTATAATAATTCTTATTCAATTTTCACGTAACTTTCGATGATTTTTTTTTTTCATATTTTAGTCAATTTTCATTCATTTTTCTACAATTTTTCGTGATTTTTTATTAATCTTTTTCACTTTTTACCAACTATACCCAATTTTTTCCCTGTTTTTCAACATTTTTTCTTGATTTTAGATCAATTTTTAACATGAAATTGGACACAGAATCCTAAATGACGAGCAAAAGAGAAATAGCTTGAACAATTTTCACGATAAAATGACTCAAAAAAAAAAACAGTATGAAATTGAGAGTGAGTGATCCAAATCAACAAAATTCGATTTTTTTCCATTCAAATCTCAATGAAAATTCTTTTCAATTCATGCAGTTCCGAAATGAAGAAAAGTACTTACATCAGGAATTTTTGCAACATTTTTGATAATTAAAAGTCAATCACTCAAAGTTTTCAATTTAACCCCTTCAGAATGGCTTTTACGGTGCAACCCGGCTACTGGCTATTTAATTTAGATCTGGAAAACCTACATATATAAATATATCGATCGATTGTTCTGCACAATTGATTATGCAGATGCGCTATGCACCCGTGACCCAAGCACACAAACAACTGGTCGAGAAAATTTTACGAACCACGTTCCTATGGCCATCGCCATCGTCCATCGTCCATCGGGTCGTATACAGAAGGTGAGCAAAGCAAAAAGCCTGTCGTTAAAATCTATTCGGTGTACACGCCGATTAGTGTAAAGAAAATAAATAAACTCGTAGGTACGAAATGGTGAGGAAAAAAAAAAAAAACCCTCGAATGCAGCACTTGGACTTACCAACTTACCAACAACGTTATAACAAAACAAGTATCTACGGTGTACTCGTGGCAAAATAATCAACGAACTTGATATATAGTATTTTGAAAGATCGATTTAGATTTGCGCACGTTGCGTTTGCTAACAAACCTGATCGGTGTAACTTTAAACAGACTTTGCATCTTGTTACATCTCATTTTAACGCTACATTCTAATTACGAGTGTACGGTGAGAAGATTTATATTAAATTTAAATCCATCGTCTGGTTTAGTTCGGTTTGTGGCGTTTTTCTTTTCTTTTTTTTTTATACTTTTCAACTTCACACCGGTCGGTCGTAATTTTGCGATTAAGAGCTTTGAACTCGAATCCGACGTACGCACGATTATCGCTTAGTAACAATCTAGTTTTCATTTGCAGATCGCCATTGTCGTACATGTGTATTGTACAGCTACTTGGTGTTGGTACATAGGTAGTTGGTATAGAAATGGCATTTTATTCGGTTGTCTAAAGCGAAGACGATTTTATAGCGATGGTGGGCCACAGTACGAGTAGGTAAGCCTTCGTCGTTGTGTCGCTGTCGTACGAATAAATACAATCAACTATGTAGGTTTTACAATAGCCATAGCTTTGGAAGAGGAACGGTCGCGCGACCTTAACAAAATGTATGTCGATGTGCACTTTACATACCCAACCTTAGAGAGAGAGAGAGAGATATCGAGAAGTGAACAAATCGATTAATACGAAATAATTAGACGTTGTACACGTCTCGTGCTTCAAACAACCAACCAACCAACCAACCAACGAACCAAAGCAAAGCAAAGCATCGTAATATGTATTTTAAACACCACCGTTCACTTTGCCATTTCGAACTTTTACTCGCGATCAGCGAAGCCAGCACTGGGTACGTCATACAAGTGTAGGACGAACAAGGTGTTCGTTGCAATACGTCCCACACGGGCGCATGCGCTCACCGGAAGTCTCCGATCCCCCATTAATATTATAATATCCTCGTCCTATAATTAAATTTTACGCAACAAATTTCATTCATAATAACACGGCGAATATGAATGAATGATGCCCACGTATTCCTGTGACCTAGCTATTTGATTCTTTGACGACGACGACGACGACCAAGAGACGAAGACGAAGACGACGATACTTATCTAGTTTTGCTACTATCGCCGCGACACGACACACGCCTCTTTTGCTTCTGGTATTTAAAATACGAGTACTAGGTATATTTTACGTTCGCTGTTCTTTTTCTTTCTTTTTTTTTTTTTTACCAATCTTTCTCTTATTATCGGCTACCTGTTAAGCTGGTTTGATTTTTATGAATATTTTTAAAAACGTCGTTGTGTCAAATTTCGCACCGAAACGTTAATTATTATACGTACTACGTACAGGTAGATAGGTAGTAGTAGATACCTACAGCACACGACGAAGATCGTCGAAAATGACGGTCGTCATCGTCACAAACCAATTCCCTATTCGAAGAATAGTCACTCTCTCGTATTGATTATTTGAATTTTTACGACGCGACGCAAAGTCGCTAAATGTGTATTGATGGTAAAATTTACGTACGTACCACGAATTTAATTAAGTTAGAGACCAATCGATACCTACATATGGGTAAAATATTATGAGTTTTCTTTGGCAGCAGAACCTGTTTCTGTGTTCGTATACACTTCTTTCTGTACTTACCACCGATGTAGAATGCGAGACCACAAGGGGAAGGATATTTTCGTTTAATTTATATATTTTGAAAAAGTCCATCGAAACGGTAGCTAAATGAGAATATTTATCAAGGTACACGTACTATTCGTATTATAATGCTCAACTATAATCGATTTTTTACGATATTTGTTCGCGAAAATGAAAACTAAACTGGTCTGAAAGAGAAGGCATTGAAGGGAGGTAAATTGTTACCTAGAGATATTTTACTGTACGTTGAGCCCAGGTATTTAATTAACATTCATTTTAGGATTTTATAGCAGCCAAAATACACAAGAATAATTACGTATACCGGGTGGAGGTATTTTATTTTTGTAAAAAAGTACCTTAGAAATGAGTCAACTTTAAAGTATAAGTTCAAAAATTTTTAAAACATCGAAAAAATTATTCCTTGAAATTCTTTTTTAAAAGTGGAACTTTTACAGATATTTAAACTCAAATAATCATTAACAACAAGCTTTCATTATTTTAGTTTTTTCCGTTTTTTTTTCTTTTTTTTTTTTTTTTTTTAATACTACGTTGGCACTTTTTTACGATTTTTTGAAAAATTATGAACTTTTTTTTTTTTGGGGAAACTCGTTCCTGAAATGAATGTAATGGATAAATCTATTCCCCCTCCCCCTCCCAATAGGGGATTTCTCGATAGTACTTGAGAACAGTTTTTCGCAATGTTTAAAGAACTTTTTCGCAATACTAAAATTTTTTTCAAAAAAAGAGAAAGATTGAAATTTTGGTGAGGAACAATATATGTTCCTTTTGATGGATTTTTTTTTCAAAAAAAAATTTGAACATATGCACGTCAAAAGTACAATATGAAATGCAAAAATCCTTCATAATCAGTATTTATCGCGAGGTTTTGATCAAAAATTTTAAATTAGAAATATTACTCTTCTCTTCATTCCACTTTGATATTTGATTTTATTATTACCTAGGGAAATAAAAATTGTACAGTCATCAGTCACTACGAGTTTTTGATCAAAAATTTGAAATCAGAAATCAAAAACTTCATTTTTTTTTCTTTTAATAATTACTTAATTTTTTTATTTTTAGTTTTCAAATTTTTCTATTTCTTAATTGTTTCATTTTTTTAATTTTTCTATTTTTCTAATTGGACATCCTTGTGAACATTCAAATTTTATAATTTTTCAACGTAATAATTTTTAAAGTTAAAATTTTTTTAATTTTTTAATTTCTTCTATTTTTTATTTTTTCTATTACTGTAATTTTTTAGTTTTTTGTTTTTTTTTCTATTTTTAATTTTTTAATTTTTCTGTTTCTTTACTTTTCAATGTTTTTTTATTGACATGGATATGTCTTAGGGCTGAGGTTCATTTTTTAGGTAACGTTTTCGGTGTAACGTTTTTGATTTTTGATTTTTACTTTACTTTTTGAAATTTTTGATTAGAAACTCGTCGCGATGAAAGATGATTTAAAATATTGTTAAAAAAATTGAAAATTGAAAAATAAAAAAAATTATGACTATTGCATATAATATTGAAATGTAGACGTGAATGTCCAATTAAAAGAAATTTTAAATTTAAAAATTTGAAAAATTAAAAAAAATAAAAATTTTTTATGACTTTTGGACGTAATGTTGAAATTTTGACATATATATCAATTAAAAAATTAAAAATTTGAAAAATAAAAATAATGATGACTTTTGTATTTCTTGTTGAGAATAATAAAAAAAGGTAATAATTTAAAAAGTTTTAAAATAATGTATTTTTGATCTATAATTTTTGAAGTTTTTGATCAGAAACTCACAATGAAAGATGATTAGGAATGGTTTTAATGTTATTTTAAAAATTTAAAAAAATCTTTGTAAATTAAACATTGAAAAATAAAAAAAAATTATGACTTTTGCAATTGATGTTGAAATGTTGACATAAATGTCAATTAAAAAGAAAAAAAGTTGAAAAATAAAAAAAATAATGACTTTTGTACTTATTGTTTAAAATGAAAAAATTAATAATTGAAAAAATTTTTAAATCAAAATGTGTTTTTGATCTTTGATGTTTTTGATCAAACACTCGCGTTGAAAGATGATTATGAATGATTTTTTGCACTTAATGTTGATATGCTATTATAAAAAATTCCAAAAATTAAAAAAATTCAAATTATGAATTATATTTTGACGTTTTAGATGTTACGTTTTCGAAGTTTTTGATCAGCCTAATTTCAAGTTCTTAATACATTTTGGAGGGGAGCTATGCGAGGAACAAACTCAAAAAATAAGAACAAGCGATCAAAAAAACACATCTAAAGTTCCTACTAAATGTACATACCAAATTTCAGCTTCCTAGCTCATTTTGGTGGGGAGATAGGGGAGGAACACCCCTTTTTCAAGATCAAAAAGGAGAAAAACTCTCATATCTCCCCTCCTAATTGACCTGAAAGGTTGATTTTTGAATATGTTATACAACTTTTCATTCTATATCAATTGGCTTAAAAAAGAGCAATTTTTACGATTTTGACCCCTCAGCACCCCCTCCCCCCAAATTGAGGTATAACAGAATTTTGACCCGAGGTCATCCCCACTCATATATATGTAACCCGTCACCAAACTGAGCCGGTTGACTGAATTGGAGTGATTTTAGTCGGTATTGATCGGAGTAAATGATTTTAATGTTCGGGGGAAAAATGAATATCTGACAAGGCTAAAAATCGTCTTAATGATCTACTAGGATCCCAAAACGGATTTTGTTGATATTCCCATCCTTATCCGTCGTTACTCAATAGACTGTAATAGCTTGGTTTCCATTGACAATATGACATAGAAAATCAGGCTAAAAAATAATAATAAATAATTTAACCAGCTGAGACGCGAGGAAAAAAACATGAAAACGCTCAAATCATTGGACTCGTCAACAAACATCGAAAATAACTTTCACACAATCATTTTAATAACAAGGTATATATGACTATAAAGTATAGATATTAAAATACATATAATAAGTTTCAGAAACCAATATAGATACTGCACGATGTCAATTCGAATAAAGCATTTTCACAAGCTCGCAACATCACACCTCGAATAATGGTACAATAAAAAGTTATCAGCCAAGTATTTACAATAAATTTAAAAAGATTTTAATAAGAAAACATCTCGACCACCCACTTGTTATTAACAAAAAAAAACTGTTTCTTTAATAGACTCGCCTTTCAATTCAAGCTGAAATTTAGTTACAAGAATAATGAAATTTGTTCGGAGACATTTTATTATCATTGAAAAACCTGCGACATCGTCATATACCTAGCCGAGCCGAGCCGAGTCGGTATAAAGTTTCATTAATTCGTATAAAAATTTTCTCAACCGCTCACCAAACGTATAACAATAAATTTACAAGTAACAAAGAACTCGTGTGGATTTGATTAGCGCCTAAAAATTTTGGTACTTTAATCGAAACACCGGATTGAGATATAAATTGCTCACGAATGCGAGTTTAATTCGAATATAACGGCGATAAAATGTCCAATCGACAAGTAGGTGCCTGCCTGAACGTAACGCAGCGGTGATGCAAATTAGGTTTCAATTGTGGGTGCGACCGACCTTTGTTGGTTACAAAATTAAGCCTCAAGATAATATTAGCAAAAGGGAAAGAAGCTAGTTGTCGAAATATTTGCATTCTCAGGAAATGACGATGTTATTTCAACCAAACTCTCCGAAACCGCAAATCTACCGCAACGTTACAATAGTCAATAGCGTGTACCTATTTGGTACGTACACTTATCTAATGTAAGACACGATTATCTACTCTTAATTCTATTATTCAATGATGTTAATTTCTTAGAAATTTGTCAATATGTCTGCCAGACAAATATATGAGATGTTTATCTTTGTTGAAAAAAAAAACAACTTTCTACTGGTCGTGTTACCTTTTTTTTTAATCGTATTAATTTTTTTTAAGCCTATAGAAGTAGGTATCTTAAAATTTAAATCTAGGACGAGAAAATATTAAATTATTTTCAGATAAAATTTACCCAACTATGCCAAACAAAGTTTAAAGGGGAATTATCCGATTTTTTTTTTTTTTGAATGCTCCTACAAGTAGCTCTAATGTTGCATTTCGTCGTTCAATTTGTACATCAATCATTCTCATATCTCGTCTACTACCTTCTTACTATAGGAGTACACTCATAGGTACACTTTTTCTTTACACCGGACAAGAAACTTGACTCGAGTAAAAGTACGTTTATTTGGTTACGTTATCTGGCGCCTGACTACTAATAAGTCGGTTGAATGAATTTTAGTATTCTAATATTCTAATTATATTTTTTTATTTAGTTTCGCTTGTTTATGCAATGACATCATTGTATATATAAAATTATCAACTCACTCACCGGACGTTAGAGTCATCTTCTATAGAAAGATGTTTTTTTTTTCAACTTCTATTTTATTTTTTATTTTTTTTTCATGAGCCAGTATCCTATGACACGATTAGAATTTTTTTTTCTCGTATAATACCGAAAATGGTTTGATACAGCCTCGGGATTAATTATACGTTTGCGGTACGATTAATTATGTAAAGATACGCGCACGCTTCGTGGTCCATTCATTAATATTAAAAAAAGTAGGTATACCAAGACCTACAATTTGTATGGGAATCCCTTGTTAAGTATACGCGGTTATATTTTGTTTTAAATAGATGGTGACGTTTTTGTGGTTATATTTTGAAGTGGCGCCCGACGACAATGTTAAAATGGTTGTATTAAGAATGCCTTACACTCGAAGGTCTGAACTAGGATGATATTTGAATTAAATTACTCCGGGACCAACTAAGTACAAGGAAACATGTGTGAATTTCGAAACAAAAATCATCGTAATATGTTCTTTTTCGAGCTCGATCTTTTTAAAATATTGGAGATATGCGAAATGTTCCATTCATGGAGTAAAGAGAAGGAGCACCCTGCGATTCTTTTTACAAATTAGTGGTGAGAGTGGAGGTAGATATTGAAGTGAACAACTGAAACTCCCTAAAATACTTATCTAGCATCCTTACAAAGTCATACCAAATTCCAATCCTCTAGATCAATTTGGAGAGGAGATAGGTGTGGAACAAAATCGAAAAATAAGAAAACTCGCTCAAAAAAGCTATTATCACAAGGCTGTGATGGAGCTGAAAAGTCGAAACTTCAAAAAAAAAACGTTTATAAGACCCCTAAAAAATCGATATAAAAAATTTGAACTCACAATCTTCATTTGAAGGGCAGATGTACGTGAAATTAACTCAAAAAATAAAATTCGACCAAAAAAACATGATGAAATTTTTAGCCTGATTTTCCACGTCATATCATTCGTGAAAACGAGGCTATTATGGTCTATCGACCCACAGCGGTTGAGAAGGGGGGGAGGGATATCAAAAAACTACGTTTTGGGGTCCTAATAGATTACTACGGCCATTTCTGGTCATGCCAAATGTTTATTTTATTTTTTCCCGCCGAAATTAAAAAACATTTGCTCAACTCGATGCAGACCAAAATCGATCGAATTTAGGAAATAGGCTTAGACTGGCAGTGAATTTGATATTCTGGAGTGGAGAATCGGAAAAATTATTCCTTCTTAAGCGAAGAGGGGAGATGTGAGGATTTCCCCCCTTTTTGACCTTGAAAAAGACTGTTCCTCTTCTATCACTCCCTTTAAATTGAACTAGGAAGTAAAAATTTAGTACGTGGACTTGGTACTAGCCATAGATATGCTTTTTGGGGTTTTATTTTGAGTTTGCTCCTCACATAGCTTCCCTACAAATGGAGCTAGGAAGTTAAAATTTGGTATGTAGATTTAGTAGGGTTCCTAGATGTGCCGTTTGGGAGTTTCTACCTTTCAGACTCATTGCTCCTCCTCACAATCCCAAAAAAGTTGTTTTTGCGGGATATTCTAATTCTTTGCTGGTTACTCGCATATTTACCCCTTCTCCTAAATTGGGCTAAGATGTTGAAATTTGGTATTTAAATTTTGTTGATATAGGTCTTAGGTATGCCTTCTGATGGTTTCGACTTCTACGCTCCATTCCCCCCTTTGCCCTCCCCCCCACACTTATTAAGAATTTTAATTCATATGATCATAATATTCCATGAAAACTGCACAGAGCCGAATCTCTCATCGTGGAACTTAGGCGTGGCGGGGGGGGGGGTTGCATTAGAGATTAGATGGATGAAAGGCATTATGGTGATCACTTTAGGTGTAAAATTATATTCTGAATACTTTATAACATTACTCGTTTTGTGGTATGATTGATTTTTTTTTTGAAGAAATGAGAATAACTCAATTTTGAGCATTTCTGTAAATACATTTTTAAAATTATGGGCGCAAAGGTTGTTCCAAATGCAATTTTTGTAATAGTCAAAAATGTAGAGGAGTTTTCAAAAAAGAATTTTGGCTGAAAAATTTTTATTGTAGAAACAATAGGCGGGGAGATACGTACATTTTTAAGAATGGAGATGGACCTCGCTGGGGGTGGAGGGCAGCTAAAAAAAGTGGCACTCAAGCCTTACTTTTTCAAAACTACATTCTAGATTGAGAATCAGTCGTCAAATTACTCTTTATATTTGCGCTGATTAAATTTTAGTGGTTTTGGTCTGAATTAAGCCGAATAAATTATTTTAAGGTTGGGGAAAAATAAAAACGAATTCGTGACATGACCAGAAATGGTATTAATGATCTTCTGGACTCCAAAACGCATTTTACTGATACTACTACTCCTCTTATCCTTCGTAGTTTGAATGGCAGTAATAGCCTGATGGAAATCTGGTTAAAAATTAAAGTTCTTAAACAGCTAAAAATCATTAATACTCTCGTTAGATAATTAATAAAGTATTTGATCTGAAACTGAACTGAAATAAAGTAAAAAATTTCACCAAAGAAATAAATCAAAAACGAAAAATTATTTTCCAATTAATAAAATTAATTATTCGCCGATCATAAAATAAATACGTAGGTTCACGTAACGTACCTCTTTAAATCAGTTAATTAGGACATTAAACCCCAATAATATTGTAATTTATTAATTTCATTCGAATTTCAAATTCTATTCTAAATTAATGAATAGCTGACTATAATATACACATAGAACACCTACCTGTAAAAATACGATGAAAATAAATTGAAGATTTCAGAACTTAGACAACGATCCATGTAATCTGTGAACAAAACGAATAACAAAAACTAATTATACTGATAAAAAAATGATTTATCTGCGCAATTGCGAGGAATAGCGAAATACATACATAATAAGACGTTATTCATGCAAAGGTATTCAATAATACTTCGAATTAATGATGCAATTTTTATTGTATTCGAATGATCAAAGATACATTCGAAGTTATGGAGATCCAATGCATATAGCTAACTATGTACCTATATTCATCAGGTTACCATACAGTTACTTGCTTCGAGGGGAAGAAGGAAAGCAGCATACAGTCAATGTTCATGTCTTTCAATGATATTATATGATTAGTTTAAAAATTTAGGGAACATGAAAATTGATACTTCGGAGAAAAACTCAGAATACTAACTAAACTTAGGAACCCAAAGATATTTTCTGTTACATTTTCCTTTTTCAAATAACATTTATCGAATAAGCTAAGACATAAACAAAGTTGCCTGCAAATTCTAGGGCCGTATGTTAGAACGCTTCTTGACGTTAAGAAAAATTTTAAGGTACCTTGTAGCGTATTTCCCTTAAAAAATCGGTCATTTTGGTGTAGTAAAGAAATTTTTAAGGAGCATTAAAAAAAACTAAGCAAAATTGGTATTCAGAAACGCTCTTTATTTGTGATATATACGAGTTCTATCGCTATTAAATTGGAATATATTTAAGGTACCTCGTAAGTTACCTTAAGGTTAAGGGAAATTTTCATTGTTTTCAGTTTTTAGCCTAATTTTCTATATCGTATTGTCAATGAAAACCAGGCTGTTACAGTCTATTAACCAACAGCGGTTGGGAGGTGAAGGGAATACCAAAAAAATTCGTTCTGGGATTCTAGAACACCATTAAAACAATTTTTGGTCATGTCAGATATTTATTTTTTAATTTTTTTCCTCCGAACCTTAAACTCATTTACCCTGCTCGATACTGACCAAAATCTCTCCAACTCAGTTAATCGGCTCAGTTTGACGGTGGATTAGAGATATATATCAGTGGGAATGATCTTCAGTCAAAATTCAGTTTTGTCCCAATTTAGGGGAGGGGGTGCTGAGGGGCCACAAACACAAAAACTGTTCCTTTTTAAGTCAATCGATAGAGAATCCAAAGTTGTATAACATATCTGAAATTTGGTAAGTACATTTAGTTGGGACCCTTAATGTGCCTTTTGGGCGTCTCGACTTTTCAGCCTTGTTGCACCCCCTCTCCAAATCTTAAAATAGAATTAGAGAAGAAAAAATAAATAAAAAGTGTTCGCAATATTATACTTAACTTATACAACAGGACGAACACATCGTCGTGAATTTTCGAATTATTCGTATACGAGCGTTCAAGTCACCGAAAATGAGTACAAATCGACCAAGTCGACTAGTTGAGTTGTAATTTTTTGAAGTTCTGAACATTTTCTCAAATGCAAATGAGTTTCAAAAAATTTTCAGTCAATGATACAACATTTCGCATACATAGAATATCTGGGGGAAGGTAAAGGGGCTTGCTTCTATATGAATTCTCAAAATTGCGATAGAACACAACATGAAGGGGTATTCCCGGATAAGAATATACGACCCCGAAATGACGGACTCATATAAGAAAATTTAGTAAAAAATTTACACACGCCTTAGTTTGGCAGGAAGGGAAGAAAAGAAGCTATCAACTAATGGCAAGTGCCTTAGGTTGATTAGGAATCTTTTCCAGAGGCGGTGATTTAGGTGGGGGATTAACATCAACTACTGACAACTGAAATGGTTTCTATGCCAAAATCGTGGACACATATGGGAGAATCTACAAAAAAATTTCACCTGGCTGGGTTCGGCTGGACGGCAGGAAAAGGGGTTCTCAACTACTGGAAAGTGAAAATTGCTTACTCACCAGTAGCTAGTTCATAATTCAAAAAAATTGCTGAAGACCATTAAAATTTCCGATTCTTCACATTTGAAAATTTGTAATCAAATTCACATCAGGAAATTACACCAACTTATATCAACTCTTGTAGTTATCAGAAATTCTCAATTATTTGCAAGTTTAATTCTTTTTACATTTGCTTCAGTTGATACCCTCTGCCCTCCTCAAAGTGACATTTGGGGCAGAAAATAGTTTTAGGGTAATCAATATTGGTATTTAGACAAATGAAACACCGTTCTGAACACTTTTTGTGTCATCAAATACTGTACTGTCAACTACTAGAAAATTGCTGAAAAAAAGTACCAAGCACTAGCAAGTAGCCTTAGGTTGATTTGGAATTTTTTTTCAGAGGCTGGTGATCTCGGTGAGAGGTTAAAAACATAGAGGATGGATGGGGTGTATACATTGGAGTATAATATATAATTTTTTCAGAATTTAAATTAAAAAAAAAATTCAATTACCTATTAACTATTGGCAAATTTATTGAGGATTAAAATTAAACTTATCTACTTATACTTGGATGTTTTTTTTGAAACTATTATTTGTTTAGTCGCGATCTTTTCAATTTTTATTTTTCATTCTGCATTTTTGTCATGATCGAAATAAATACTTTATTTCTTGCATAATTTTTATCTTAAAAGGTTATGGGCCCAGACAGCTTTTGATTTTATTTGAAAAGGTTTAGTATACCTAGGTCACCATGGATGATAAAAATAGTGTGGTACGTTTGTCTGGGGCAGGTAATTTGGCAGTTTGGTTTTTTCAAATGAAAATTATCCTGTCGAGTATTGGTTCCTATGATCTTGTTCAAAACAACGAAAAAACCAAGGATGGCTGGTCGAAAGCAGATCGAGATGCTAAAAAGGTTATTGTTACGGCGGTTTCGAGCTGTTTCTTGGTGCTCCAGAAAGCAGCAAACAGTTTGTCTGTCAACAACGGAAGCTGAATATATTTCAGCTAGTGCATGTGTACGAGAAGGGATGTGGATGGAGTTGCTGGTCAGGGATTTAACAGGTTTTGAAAAAGAAACAGTTCGTATATTTGTCGATAATCAAAGCGCGATAAAGTTGTGTAATAATCCAGAAATGCATCGTCGTGGTAAGCATATCGATATAAAGTATCACTTTATTCGTGAGAAAGTGTCTGACGAGAGTGTGAAAATCGTATATGTAAAAAGTGAAGATCAACTCGCTGATATCTTTACCAAAGGTCTTCCTAAGATTTGTTTTGAAAAACTGAGATCGTTGCTGGGAGTGACTAATATATCGTACTTTTTTTTTGGTTCGCGAATGTCAAATCGTAGCTTAACACTATCGCTATTAATTAATTAATCGTTTCGAAGCTTTTTTTTTGAAAAAAAAAAAGGTTTATATTTCGTAATTGATCGTTGTCAATCATCCTCGTTCTTTTGTAATTAGCGGTTTCGCGTTAACTTTATTAGTGGTTTCGTGTTAACTTTATTTTTTTGGAGTTTATTTTAAGTGGGAGTATTGAGGATTAAAATTAAACTTATCTACGTATACTTGGCTGTTGTGAGCCAGATAATGTTGGTTATGTTTTTTTTTGAAACTATTATTTGTTTAATCGCGATCTTTTCAATTTTTATTTTTCGGTCTGCATTTTTGTCATGATCGAAATAAATACTTCATTTCTTGCGTAATTTTTATCTTAAAAAAATTACCTCACGATAACACTTGAATTTGGCACAAGTAAGGAAGAAATAAATCAAATACTTTTAATCTTCATTCTTTAGATGCTCATCAGTTACGCCTTCTACTCTACAAGTATACTGAAGGCGTAATCATCATGCTGTGGAAGTTGCTCTGGCTACGGTAGCAGGTAGCCAGGTACAGGTTTACGAATAATATCAGTGCTAGAAAAGAACGAACGTAAATGACTACAGGAAGTATTCATAGTCAATATCTTGAGTCAGCCTACCTATGATGAAACAGATTTTTTGATAAAGGTACATTTACGAGATCAATTAATCTCAATATTTCCGTAAGAATAATGATAATAAATTAAGCACGTTATAAAGGAGTATTCTAAGAAATAGGTGGCGAACGCTTGAAAAATACTTCTAAAAAAAAATCACCCTCAAAAGATAACCCTCGGTACGCTATACACAAATCCAATTCTAAGATCTTCATACTCAACATACCTGTACCGCACAAGCCAAAGAGCACTTACATTCGTACACGTTCGTTAAAATGTTAAATTGACTGGAGGTAAAAAAAAAAATACAAGCGTTGGCCAAGAGGAGAGCGCGGTACAGCGCACAGCGCCAGCAGAAATCAAAAGTATACCTATACGTACGTATACAACATAAATACACAGCATCCAGGTCCAGTTCGGAGGGCTCGTGTTAGATATGGACGGAGTAGGGGTATCGCGTGCCTATAGCCATCTCAAGTGGCTCGATCGGCTAGTATTTTCATTTAGTAGATAACCACAGCTTAACCGATCGACTTGGCCGCTAAAATAGTACTCATTTTCGGTGACTTGAACGCTCGTATACGAATAATTCGAAAATTCCGGCGAATATTTGCGCGAGTCGTGTATCGCGACGATGTGATCTGTGTGTCGTATAAATATTTAAACCCAGTGAACGGTTTATTTTTTTTTTCTGTTCTTTTTTCCTCCGTACTCTAACTCGATTATACTACACTTCAGTATGTCGATACTGGAAACGTTGATGATGGAAAATTGCGGCGCCGAGATCGCCTTGCCAGACTCGAACAACAATACCAGCGGCGTCGAAGTGGAGAAATGCGAAAAATATTCGCTACGTCCGAGAACGATAACGAAACGCGAAGACGAAGAATTCGAAGCGTGGAAACCTCGCAGCAAATCGAAAAAACGCCCGAAACAGAAGCCAGCTCCGCTGAGTAAATATCGCAGAAAAACCGCTAATGCTCGAGAACGGTGTCGAATGCGTGAAATTAACGAAGGATTCGAAGCGTTACGTCGTGTTTTACCGCATTTATCCTCCGAAAGCGAGACAAACGAAAAACTAACGAAAATATCTACCTTAAGATTAGCCATGAAATATATCACCGCTTTAAATCGCATACTGCAAGATACCGATACCGAATCGGACGGCGAATCGTTTTTCAGCGAATATGCGTCTACCGTGGCAGACATGAGCGATCAATCGCTAACACCTCCTACCTTCAGTGATCATTCGTTTTCTACCGATTTTTCCGATCAGCTTTTATCGCCGTCGGATTTCACCGATCAAATTTTACCTCATTCTGATCTAGATATATGCGCCAGCGGCGGATTACCCTTATCTAACGACTTCACCATATCGGATTTCGTTAACGCTTCCGATACCGGTTCAAATTCGCTCGATAGTTGTTTACCCGAAATTAATTTCGACGAAAGTGAGTACACTTTTGAAAATCTTAGTTATATAGCGAATTTAAGCTAACTACGGGTCGTCAATTTATACTTTACTTTTTTTGTTTTTTCAAAGTGTCCGGTGTATATAAATTTTTAGCATGTTGTTCTCCCTTCTCCCTTACCCTTACGTATCGTTTTCGTTTATCGTATCTCTGTCTCTGTCTCTCTTTTTTTTTTATAATTTTTTGTTTCTTTTACTGTCATTGCGCGTCGAATGTTGTAATAGTTAAATTATTATCTATTTTAAGTAAATAATTGTGTATTCGGTTGTGAATTGTAAATACGTACGTACGATTTCGTTATCATTTTTTTATTTTTTTTATTTCGAAAAAATCATACGCCTAGCGAAATACCAACGTTTTTTTTTTAATCTCTCGATTCGTTGACGCACATCTCTTACCTTACACTTTTATACAAAGTAGATGATTCATTTTTGGTAAGTTTATATAATTTTTATTGTAATTACGGTCTTGATAGAACGGTTATAACACGGTCAATAACATACCCTTTATTGATTAAAAGTTTCGCATTTAATTTTCAATAATACTACCGTTTCTTATTGAATAAAATTACTTCGAAGATAACAAGTCTTCGAGGATCACGTATGATTGTAAATTAATAATTCAAAATTATCAACTCGAAGTGTTTGATATTTCTTAGAAAGGGAAAGGAGGATAGATGATCCTCAATTCTTCAAATAATACTCTCAAATTTAAGATTTTTTCGCATCGGAAATTGTAGCAAGTGTTCATCAATTAAAAAATTCACATTTTGGTCAGAATGTTAATTCAAATCGCAAAAAAAACAGATTATTTTCATTTTGAAATATTTCAGTTATCGAATAGGTGGTGAAAATTTCTCTAATTCCCTTCGCATTATTTTTCAACCATTTTAAACGATTGTAAACTATTGACTTGAACTCTTGGAGGAACGTTTATGAGCCAGTCAAAGGGTACCTATGCTACTTTCGGTTAACGGAGACTAATTAGCCATGTCTTCCGGCTTTGAAAATTATTACAAAACATTGTTGCAGGTTACTAGAAAAAATTTTGAAGGCAAGAACCACCACTTTTCCCATATTTCTCATGAAATAATCACAATGGAGGCACTTTTATGCTAAAAAAAATGAAGTCAACTTTAACGTGTACTAAAATGAGGGTATTGCATACCTGAATTTCTTCAAAAATTTTCAGTCGATGGAGGGGGAGATGACCCAGAGAAAATCTTGAACCTCTATTAAGCAAAAACGAGAAGGGATAAAGAGAATTGGGTAAAGATGAAAATTTCAAAAACTCTTCAGAAACTGAGAAATTCTGATATTTTTCCCATCAAAATTGCATTCAATCCAAACCAAAATCGTTATAAATGAAAAGAGCGTTTCAAAAACCTCCCATACCTCAATTTTAGATGATCTGTGTTTATTTATAGATTATTGGTGAATTTTTAATAACATGAAAAATTTCAATAACTGATAAAAGGAAAGTGCTTATTGTTACCTTCATCTATCAAATTATCTGAATAAATAAATGAACCTCAAAACTTTTTTTACGTACATTTTCAATTTTTGATTCAAGGAGTAGGAGGCGGGTTATTTCCCAGATCTATAACTCGTTGGCATTTTAGAAATTGAAACAAAAAAAATTACATTTTAAAAGTTTGAGTATAATGAACGCGAAAAGTGTTTTAAAACAAATTAATTTTGGCAATCTCATGAAAAGAGAAGATTTTGAAGTTCTGTGATAACTCCCCCTCCCCCTCCTCCTCCTTTACCACAAAATGAAAAACATAAAAATTTAACAAAAATCAATTCGTTATTATGAAAACTAAAATTTTGGGACTCACGCGAAATTTCAAATAATTTACCTGAAATATTGGATAAATTATGAAAAGAAGATACTGCCATTTCCAAGCTTGAATAACTAATAAAAAAATTATCATCAAACTTAATAGCAAATACTTATAAACAGGGCTCAAAATTTTGATGGTATCTTTATAAGATAATCTGGACCTTAGTCGAGAATTTTTTCCACAAAGGCGAATGAATAAACTTCTGGGCAGACAGAAATTCAAAGAAATATAAATTAATGCACCCTCCCTTCCACAGCCACATTCTACAAAATTGCAGAAAAAATTACAATCCGAATTTCCTTCGAATGGTGTGTGGGATGAACCATAAAAAGTTCAAATTCTCAAAACACAAATTTCAAATATAAATTGTATAGCATCATTACAATCATTTTGGAACAAAGAGATAGAGAAATTTTGAAAAATTATTCAAGATTCTAGAGCATCAAAAAGAGCATTATTAAAGTTAATTTTGAATGTTTCAATTGAAATTCTATGAGCTGGAGTAGGTGACTCTAACTTCATGTCTGTCTCTCATTTATCGCTCGCTATATTGACGCACTCAAGGAGAAAAAGGAGACTAGAAGACCCTTACCCCTCTCCAGAAAATTTTCAAAAAAAATTGTTGAAACATTTTGCGATTTAATTTACTCGCGTAATTTCAACGTGTGATAAAATTCGACATTTGGAACTCAAAATAGGCTGAAAAGTCCAGAGTAAAATTAAAATTCTTCCTTTTCTAACAAAAAGTCATGTCTTGGCACCCCCTCCTCCCCCATCACCTTAAATGTGTTCGAAGTACGAGTTCAATTTATAAATTTTTATATTCTACCATTCTCAACCGGTGTTTTTCAAATTTGCACAGGTATATCAAGGGTCATACCTAGGAATTTTTTTCAAATTTTTTCGATCATCTTTTCATCACAAAACACGCATTTTTAAATTTCAAAATCAAACACCTACATGTTGTTTTAGATCCAAGGAAGATGACAAAAAATATATATATCATGTGGTAGACTCATATCTACAGCATATAAGGCAACTGTACCAGTAGTTGATCAGTCTAGTGAGAATTTTTCAGAATAATGATTGTACTTAGTTTACGGTTCTACTTAAAAAAACAAGTTATGAGTCAAAAAATTCCTAGAATACCAGTTTATCATTAGATATGTTCGTTAACAGCGTTGACTCAAAAATTTTTTTAATTTCAATTTTTGAAGCTCAAAATTTAAAAAGTCCAAAAGTTGATATTTGAAATTTTCATTTTTCCAGTAGTTAATCACCTAAAATAACTATTAATAAATTTAATTACATTCAAATGATGGAATAACATATGCATATTGAAATTTTAAGAATTTTTGGCCAGTTTTCAACACAAATCACAAATAATTTTTGGTCCTTTTTGCATATTGCAATTAATATCGTTTTCACTCATAAGGCTTACTATCCCCAAAGGTGGAATAAAGTTCAGAGACCCCATTTTGAGAGTTTATGATGGCGCAGGTGGAGGTGGCGGTAGATGTAAAGATATTATGGACTCCGAAGGGAGGGAAAAGTGATCTTCGATGCTTCCCAGTAGAAGCCATTAAGCACAGTTATTTTTGTATCATTTGAATTCTCTTTTGGAGGGAGGGGGGTTCAGACTCCTAAACCTCCATCTCCGCTCCACTCACCCTGGTTACGCCACTGTTTCTAGAGGTAAAAATTTCTTTATTGTAACTACTAATGGTTCATTTTTGTTTTTCAAGTCTATTGGATTTTTTCTGCTCTAAAACTACTTCAGCTTTTCCTTCCTCCGAACCAGAATAATTATCATGAAAGATTCTTGTATTTCTGACCATTGCACCTAATAAAAACAGTGGGAATATAATAATGATCAACTTTTGGAAGGGCAAAATTCAATGTTGAAAACCAGTAGTTGATTACTGATTAACTACTGTAAACAGGTCATAAGTTTAGTCCAGTAGATAATCAATGGTTTTATGACGACTTTTACATGGTTAAATGCAATCTCATACACATAAAAAGAATCTCGGAAGATTCCTCTTTTATCATATATACTTGATATGGCATTTATACAACATTGTTTAAATGAAAATATCGTTACAAAATATTCACGTACCTTAATGAAATCTGAAAAGTCGCAGGAAAATTGCGACATTTTTGCACGTGGCTTTAGAAATCATATTTTATGTATCATATGAATAAAAAAACAAACGACCAAAAATCTACTGTTTTTAAAAAATGTTGCTACTTGTATTTTAATACCAATTTTGTCATCCTAGCTCACGCGTGGGTCTTAATTTCACCGAATATTTACTCAAGTGATCAACTACTGGTACAGTTATCTTATTTTTTCAGATTTTTTTTTTTGCAAAAAAACGAATACTTTTTATAAAAGAATCATCACGAAGGTACATATTTTCATGTTAAGAAATTAAAGTCAACTTCAACATGTAGTAAAAGGAGAGGGATCACGTACAAGAATTTTTTCACAATTTTTCACCCAGTGAGAAGGGGGGGGGGAGAAATGATCCAAAGATCTTAAGCTTTTATAAAGCAAAAAAAAAAAAAAAAAAAAAAAGAAAAAATATTTTTTTAAACTTATTTACGTAAAAAAAAAAAAAAGAAGAGAAAATATATTTTATTGAACTTATTTACGTTTGATTGTCGCCCTTCTGACTCAAATTTATTCATATTTTGCATCGTTTTTGGTTACTTAATACTTTCGAAAACATAGTTAGATAATTGTCAAGTTCAAAGCCCCCATTAAAAAAAAAAATCATTCTTCGTAATAGGAATTTTTTATTTTAATTCAGTACTTTAAAAATATCAAATGTAATCTTTTATTATATTTAAAGATTTAACTCGCTTGTAACACTTTTGTTCAACCTTCTCAGCTCCTTCATAGCTCATAAACAAGAAATACCTATTCTATAAAATATTTTTAAAAATCCATCGCAAATATATTATGCAATTTTTTGGCGATACTTAACGACACTTTAATTACCTTTTAAAAGCTATTCGTACAAATAAATTCATAATCCATCATATATATCATATTTGCACTTTTTAGTACTACATTCATAGACATACAACACACGAGTATTTAAAAAATTCGTATTTGATTGAAGGAAAAAAAAAGAAAAAGAAAAAAATCCACGCAATAAAATGAAAAATTTCCCAAACAACAAAAAAATATATAAAAATGTACCAAATTCACTTCTAAACAATAATATTCGAGTATTATGAAAATCATACCAGTTATTACCTGTTGTATATACCTTTAACAAAACTAAGTTATAAAAGTATCCACACGCTGTGAACATATTAAACAATTCACATAGTAAAGAAAAAAAAAAAAAATACCTTTCCACTCCAGGCATATTTTACGACTATGAAAAAAAAAAAAAAACTCTCAATACCGAGAAATATTAATTACGATGATTTATAATATTAAACGTATAAGAAATAGGTAAAGATTTAAAAAAAATATGAAAAAAAAATACCCTTTCGATGCATTTACCTTTATACATACTTACTAATGTGGTTTAATAAGGAGGTGAAAAAAATATATATAATAACGAGGGGGTACGAGGAAGAACTGCTACGTGTAAATTTATTTCTCCACGTTTAGCATTAGGTATACATATGCAACCAGCACGAAAGCAAAAGTAAAATGGTGAGAGAGACATCAAACAAATAAATTATAACCTTGGATGTCGATAATCTGTGGAAGTGGTTTTTTTGGGAGGAGTTTGACGTTTAGTATGATTTTTATGAGTTTTTATTATAATCATTTTTGTCTTTTTACGATCGGTTTATAATATGTACCAGCAAAGTTACATATGTATGAATGGTACTAGCTCACGTTAGCCAGGTACCAGGTAGGACTATATGGATCGAACTTCCATGTACACGTATCAGGTACACTGGTACACACGAAGCGGTGATATTTTTAAATTTATATAAGAAGCCGGTGTGACAACGTTTTGATAGCTTTTTATTACTTTACCTACCCATCGCGAGTTAAATACCTGTATAAGTTAATATTATTACGTACAATACCACAAGATGCGATCGATGCTCATTGTGTATTATATACACTGGAAAGAAGTAAATTTTCACGGTAGTTACAACTCCGGTGGTAGAGAAAGTCTATAGTCTACGGTATTATACGTATACCTAGGTATACTATACACCTATGGAACTTAAAAAACACGAGAGCTTTCTTCCCCACAGACGCGATGTGACTGCGACTTTTATAGTATGTATGGCACTCGCGACCACCTATATCATTTTATAAAGGTACTCGTATACGTTGGTGCCTCTCCGCCTATACCCTCCGCACATGAGGAAAGATTAACGGGCGATACCCGGCAGCGTATATCAATAACCTGGGTACTGTATAGTTTTGCCAATAAACACCGAAAACGTGATCGAGTAAATATCGGCTTCGACAGATGAAGTTAATTTACAAGTGATTTCTCAGCCAGTTTTGAAACGCGCTTACGTCTATTACGCGCTCGGCTTAAATCCTCGAACATATTCTTCGTGACACGAGTGTGTACCATCATCATCATCATCATCACGGGCTACATTCTATCCGCATACATATTATCTACGTTGCCCTCCCTTTCTTCCTTCCTCTTTCATCCGTATTCCAGTACTTTTGTCTCCGTCTCGTTAATCGTAG
This sequence comes from Ferrisia virgata, assembly GCA_900060175.1. Classification (NCBI taxonomy): domain Eukaryota; kingdom Metazoa; phylum Arthropoda; class Insecta; order Hemiptera; family Pseudococcidae; genus Ferrisia; species Ferrisia virgata. Next base: position 27,497 of record FIZR01004383.1, read on the forward strand.
TAGGTAGGTACCTTACCTATGACGTTTCGTTTACTATGCTCATACCGATGGGCTTTGTACACGTATATGATACGCTGGCTGGCCTAAGCGTGACTTTGTCAACATGTTGATGGAAAATGCAACCGACGAATTATCTACGAGTATATACTACGAGTACGTAAGCCGAATCAAACGGTAGTTCATTCAAGATCGTAAATCGAACCCCCTAAGGTGTTACATCTTCAAATAATCCCGAGCTAGTTTATCGATTCGAAATCTCGTACGTATAAGTTGTACATAATATTGACCGTTTTATAACCGCAGGATATTTATCAAAATCAAATGTATCGTGTATCCGATTTAAGTAGGAATACGAATAGTGGCGTATTTATTAAGAATATAAGATTACAAGGGTTGTAAATGTGAACCTTTCTTAAGACGATATGTTCGATCGCGATGAGAATATTTTCTTTTGAATCATTCTTCTCGCCTTCTCCCGTCACTTATTTACTCGAAAAAAAAGAAACAGTCGAGAATTAACATTATTATCAATTTTTATCTCCTTCTTATAAAAAAATAATAAATATACCTCTAGAATACAAAACCATTCCATTGTGAAGTTACGATCAATTGAATACAGTAGCGAATCTAGGTCAATGCAAGGGGATGGGAGGGTAGGGTAGGGTAGGGAGGATACAATCAGGGCTTAAATCTGAAATCAAGTCCCGAAACCAAAACTAGAAAAACCTGAAACGAAATAAGGAACCGGAACCGGAACCAAAACCAGAAAAAAATATTTCAAAACACAAAACCAAAACCAGAATAATCGTCTTGGAATAAAAAATTAAAAATAAAATGACCGTATGCATAACATCAACACTGTACTGGCTATAATTAATATCAGTTATGTTCGAAAACCTTGTAGTCATTTACTTTTTTGTTTTTATTTCTCTTTCTGAATAATTCATATTTCATTCTGGCGCCATACTTCGAGTAGCCTACCAAACGGAGGTGCCCCCCCCCCCCAGCGTTCGGGAGTTGGA
>FIZR01004384.1:0-29556 GCA_900060175.1 Ferrisia virgata
CTCCATTTCTAACCCCCCCCCCCAATATATGTGATCAATGATAATAAAAAAGTTTCTAATCATAAGTCCCCCCATGAATTTTTTTTGAAAATCGCAGCATAAAATATTGGGAAAATGTGAACTTAAAATTTTCAAAAAAATCTCATTCATAGTACTCGGCAAGATGCATAATTTGTGAAAATTTCAAAAGTTTTTACCCTCCCCTTTCAAAGACATTGCGTGTTGAAAGTTCGACATTCGGGGAGTGATAATTCCTGATAGGGTGGATGTAGGGGAGGGGGGTCAACAATTTCTTTGGTATGTTTTTAGAGCCTGAGTAACGTTTTGGCTCAAGCTTAATCGATGTTGGGTCGTGTGCCGTTTTTGACCATTATTAGGAAAGGCTCCTTAGACATAACTGAATTCTGGAAAAATATGTGAGAAACAGTCAGGTTGATTTTTCAGTATGTTATGTTACTTTAGATCCGCTATTGATTGGCCTGAAAACGAAGAGTTTTTGCAACTTTTGTCCCTCAGCACCTCTCCCTCAAATTTAGATAACTGAATTCTGGTAAAATAAGTGAGAAACGGTATTTTTTTTCAAAGATCAAAAAAGAAAAAATCCACCACATCTACTCTCCTAATTAACCTAGGAGGCTGATTTTTGGATATGTTGTACAACTTTAGGTTCTCTATTGATTATCTTAAAAACGGAAAATGTTGGCGTTTTTGACCTCTCAGCATCCCCTCCTCCGTTCACCCCTACTCGTATATTTCTAATCCGTCGTCAATTTGATCTCAATAGCTTGAGCTATATTGTCGTGCATTGAACCGATTAAATGATTCTAAAACAGCCTCCGAGGGAAAAATAGAATTACATATCTGAAATGGTCAAAAATGATCTAAATGGTCTTGTAGGACCCTAAAAAGGATTTCGTTGACCTACTCCCCTTCTTACGGCAAATACAGAAAATGACCCTGAAAAGTAGATAACTTATTAACCGTGTTGAATAAGTTGCCATTTTTCACTATAGAAGGCGCAAGTTTCTTCGTCAAAAATCTAGAACATTTTTCACGCTATCGTGATCGCAAAATACTACGGCTCATTAGTTGGATAGTTAGATTCTTTATCTCGTTGTAATTTACCATTTCCTCGATACAAAATTTACGTAGGTTGAAGTATTATTTTTTTCTTATATGCACACACGACCCAGATAATGGTATACCTTTAGCTACATGTTTCTGCTTTAAGTGAAGGTTGTCGAAGGAAATCTCAAATCTCATAGTTATCGTGATTCGATCCCACCGGTATACCGTGGAAGGTCTAGAATTTGGGTAAAGATATCGTAAACGGGGCAGAGTGAGGGGGAGAGAGAGAGGGAGAGAGGGAGAAATGGTACATCTCATCGAATATACGAACTGAAAAGGTACCCGGTATACCAGTAGTATAGTAAGGTACGAGATTGACTTATTTATATCGTCTTTGAACATGGTTTGTATCTATCGTTTCTAACACGCTGGCAAAAGATGTTATCTTTAATATTCTCATGACACAACCATTACAGCTTCAACTACTCGATGAATATTTCAAAGTTATGAAATCTCGATGCGATATCCGAGGTCGTATGAATAATTCACCGTCGCTTTCCCCTCCAAAACTGACGTATCGGTCTGGTCGCACAAATGTGTCTGTCTAGCAAAAAAAAAAAAGCATCGCTCTGCGATACTTTTTCAGCCTGATTTTCGTGACATTTTACAAGCATGAGAATTGAAAAAAAAACATCACTTTGCGATGCTTTTTTCCTAATTAGCATTGCGGGTAGTAAAAAGTCGAATCACTCGAAAAGGCCATCGAAGGACCCTACAGACCAAACATAACTAATTTAAACTTCCTAGCCCCATTTGGAGGGGAGCTATGCGAGGAATAAACTCAAAAAATAAGAACAAAACGACCAAAAAACCACATATTTGAGACAGTGAAGGGGTAAAATAGTGCTGAAAAGTCGATACCCACAAAAGGCACATCTAGGACCCTTACTCAATGTACATACCTGATTTCAAGTTCCTAACTCAATTTGGAGGTGAGTTATGCGAGTAACAAACTAAAAAAAATTAAAAAATAAGAAAAACCTATCAAAACTCATCAAAACCCCACTTTTTTGGGGCTCTAAGGGGTTGTAATGGAGCTGAAAAGTCGTAGCCCTCAAAAAGTACATCTAGGGCTTTAACTGAATGTACATATCAAATTTCAACTTCTTAGCTCAATTTAGTGGGGCGATAGGGGAGGAAGAGTCGTTTTTCAGGGTCAAAAAAGGGGAAAAGCCCCATATCTCTCCTCCTAATTAATTTAGGGGATTGATTTTTGACTATGTTATGCAACTTTTGGTTCTCTATCAATTGGCTCAAAAAAGGACAATTTTTGCTGTTTTGACCCCTCAGTACCCCCTTCCTCACAATGGGGCAAAATTGAATTTTGACCCAAGGTCATCCCCACTCAGATATATCTAATCTGCCGCCAAGCTGAGCCGATTGACCAAATTGAAGTGATTTTGGTCGGTATCGAACAGAGTAAATAATTTTAATGTTCGAGGAGCGGGGAAAAAATGAATAAATAAAAATATCTGACGTGGCTAAAAATTGTCCTAATGGTTTTCTATTCCTCCCCTCTTCCGCTGTTGCTCGATTGACTGTAATAGTCTGGCTTTTATTGACAATGTGACATAGAAAATCAAGTTTAAAAGGGGGAAGAAAAACTTTCTTTCTATAGAGAGCGCATTCTATGGTATGCTCATTTTGTTACACTTTACGATGGTCGTCCTATGTTAGATATATAAAAAAATTAGATTTTCGATACCTTAATACCTGTTGCGTGAATATATATTGTATCGGTTTGTAGGCATATTACAGTAGCTACAAGGCGGTCCCGTAATTACCGTAATAAAATATTAACACGGTAATTTCCTCTCGCCTCCTCTTGTAGGCGTAAGTACGAAATATTCGATAAATAAAAAACACGATCCGCTTGTACGATAAATATAAAAGGATAAAAACGGTACCGTTGGGGGAGAGGGCGGGTGGTAGGAAAGGTCTAATTGTGCATCATTCATAACACAGCGACGACGTGGACGATGACGACGATAACGACGGACGTAATAATTACAAGCTTATTTATCGCTGACCCTGAAATTATTTCCAACTTTTGAAATGCTTATTGTTCGAACCTTTAAAAGTATCAATAGTTTATAACTTATTCACAAACATGATCGATTTCGAGTAACCATGACATGAAAGAAGTCGGAGAAAATATTTTACTTTGTGGGCACGATTTAGTCGAAAATGTATGGATTTGGTCAACGCGTATAAATTTCAGCTCAAGTGCTGGTGTCCCATATGACTGTCTCTCGTAACCAAATTTTTTCATCGTAATTTTCTCGGTTTTCGTTTTACCTTCAACAAAAAGTATCGGGGTTTGTAAACGTTTTGAATAGTTTTTCAATCACGGAGTTGAAAATGCAGAATGTAGAACACGCCGAAGTGATCGACTTGCAACCGAATAACTACAATAGTCGGACTAAGATTATTGGAGGTAAGTAGTGTCGATTTTCTTATCAATGGTACCTAATTTGATCCGTATCGTGTACCATGAGACTGGAAGAAAACTCCCGTAGAGTGAGCAGGGCAGTATTTTCCTTTCGAAAAAATCCAGTTGGGATAACAACGGGTTGTATACCTTTTGCTGTTTTCCTATCTTGATAATTAACCATACGCTAAGTACCTGAAAATTCTAAACAAAGTGTCCTGTCTATTAGTCCAAATCCCACATTTTTATGCAATGTGGTGATCGAAAGGTAAACTAATCTATAAAAATACTGAATGAAATTGAAAATCATTTTCATTTTCCACATTATGTAACTGTAAACCCTTCAACTGGGAAATTAGGCAAGCATACTTACGTAAATTAGTTATATGTTGCATAGCTACAAGATGGAAGGCGACACTAGCTGTGGAACACCCTGTTTATTTGTTTTTTTTTTTTTTTTTTTTTTTTGAAGGGGGAATTTTTTTTTTTTTTTAATTTTGTTTTTTTTTTTTTTTTTTTTTTTTTTTTTTTGTGAACGTGGAATATTTTATTTCTTATAATTTCGTTATTTTTGAGATGAATTTCAAACGATGCTACTGCTTTAAATTAAAAACTGCTTCGTTAACATTGCTTATATTTTTGTTAAAAATTTTAACGATTCGCTATTGTATTTCTTGCTCACTGTTTTGAAGATGACCATCTAATTTAAAGCTGGCATTTATTTAGCATGGGTTTTGAATTTGGTTAGTATAAGTTAATGAAAGGGTTTGCTTCGTAAATGACGAATATTCTCACAATTATTCTGTCATTTACCGATTCCCAAATTGTTACTTCATTCATTTTCTTTTTCAAATTTTCTGATTCATGAAATTACGTTTGCACAATTTTTTTTCATAAATTTTACATCTTGAAATTGAAACACTGCCCTCTTGTTGAAAGTTTTTTAATATTTTTTACGTTTTTTTCGGATGTAAACTGAGATATTGAGTAATTTTTCATTACATGGAATTTGTTTTTCATTTTTTTTTTCATTTTTATTGGCTGTGCCGAAGAACGATATTTTGAAATGTTTTTTCAACATTTTAAACATTGCAGATTTTTTTATTAGTTTTTTCGCTTTTTATTAAATTTTTTATTATTTTACACGTTCTTTCAAGTGATTTTTTTTTCAATTTAAAAAATTTTTTTGAGCCATTAAGCAACATTTTGAATATTTTTTTGTTATTTTACCCTTTTAAAAGGCAGTAAGTTATTAATTTCTGCATTTTTTTCATTGTTTTAGATTTTTTGACTATAAAGTGATATTCCAAACACGTTTTTTGCGTAATTTTTTGAATTTTTTCAAGGTTTTTTGATTGTTAACTGACATTTTTGCAAGTTTTTCTCATAATTACAACGCTTTTCAAGATTTTTTGAATTTTTTTAAAATTTCCGAATTGTTAAATGACATTTGGACGATTTTTTTTTTTCATTATTTCACACATTTCTTGAGTGATTTTTCGATTTTTTCCTAATGACATTGTGGAAGCCTTTTTCATCTTCATTTTATGTATTCCTTTTGATTATTTTCTCATTTTTTTCGGTGTTTTTGAGTTGTAAAATGACGTTTTGAACTTTTTTTCATTTTACGCGTATCTTTTAGCAATTCTATCCCAAAGAGGGGAGGGGGGTTATAGTGGTGAGATAACGTTTTGACTATTTTTTCTTCATTTTACTCGTTTCTTTTTTAATTATTTTCATTTTTTCGTGGTTTTTGAGCGGTAGAATGACATTGTGAACCTTTTTTTATCATTTACACATTGTTTTTTGGTGATGTTTTTAATTTTTTGACTTTTTTGTTTTGTAAAATGACATTTAGAGCTTCTTTTTCCATTCTCTTATCGTAATTGTTTTTATTTTTTTTGTTTTACTTTTTTCAAAGTCCAAAATGACGTTTTGAACAATTTTTTAATGATTTCTCATCTCAAAAGCCAAAAATGAACGTTTCTGATAAATTTTTTTCATTTTTACTATTTTGGAGCTGTAAACTAGTGATTTGGATTTTTTTTTTGGTTTGTCCAATTTATTGTAAAATTTTGGGTAATTGTTTCTCCAATATTTTACATATTTTTTAAAGATTATTTCGAAGTTTTTTTTTCATTTTTTCAACAGCTTAATGACATTTTGAACGATTTTTTCATCTCGTTTGTTGTTAAAAATGTAATTGTACGTTATTGCATAGTTTTTTCTCATCCAATTCTTTCGAACCGTAAATAGACATTTTGATCGCCGTTTTGAACGTCGAAAATAGAAAATTTATATTTTGAATAAATTTTTTTCCCATTTTTTTGGGGGTTTTAATGTGTAAAATGACTTTTTGAGTGATTTTTTTTTTTTGCATTCGTTTTTTTTTGACTTGTAAACGGTCAAGTAAAAAAGTAAAAATTTTAAAAATGAAATGAAAGTAGATGTGGCGCGCTGAAAATTTTCTGAGGACAGATTTTTGGCATATTCTTCTCTACTGTTCAACGAAGCAGGATACCTGAAACTTTATAAAAATTTTTTCATTCGCATTGTGCTGATCTTAATAATGGATGCAGGCTTAAAATACTCAGTACGGTATGTATAGCATAGGATGCGAAAAAAGCACGCAACGAGTAACGCTTATAAAATAGAGAATAAAAGTTGAAAGCTTCTACGTCGTCGTGTAAAATTGCCATAAAAAAAGTTTACTGAGTTTGGGTCCAATATCGCACCTATGTGTACTATTTTTACCTTCTACCTAACAACAAAGCTGTAGGTATATTTATGTTTCGGGATAATTTTCTGCTTTTTTAAAATGATAAATCATTCGTAAATTAAATTACCTTTCGTTGGGAAGTTGTTTGTGTTTTTTTTTTTTTCATTTTATTTTAGGTGTACGCGTGTTATGCTGCGATGCCATCCCCTCTCGTCTCTGGTCAACGTTTCCTATCGTCGTAAAATTGATTTATACTTTCGAGCCAATGATAATTATTGATAATACAGGTGCCTATGGTAGATAGCTAGGTACAGCTACGTGTGAGCGTACAAAAAGGGTGCTTCGATTAGCAACGATGAGAGTTTCACCCCGTTATCGAAGTTTTAATTATTAACGCGCGTAAATTTCCTTTTTCGGTTTCTCGAATTTGAAGCGTAAAAAAAAAAAAAAAAAAAAAAAAAAAAATTCCACCGATGTTTGCGTACGTGAAATGAAAAAAGAAATAAGTTTTAACAGCACCGTTGAGTTTTTCCTTCGACCTTTTTTTTTTTCTCACCTTCTCTTCCTTTGTTGTGTGTCTCCCCTGTAACGTTCTCTCCCAATGTTACATCATTTTCGTCAAAGAAAAATACTTGTGCGTGTTTTAGTCTCGTCGTCGTTACGCTTCGATTAATTTTGATTATAGCGTTGGCAGTGGTGCCGACGATGATTTGATGGTAAATTAAGCGTTACTTATGGAGTTACAGCAGCGAGCTCAATTACCCAAAGTTGGATTATACTCGTTAAATTTTCAAAGTACAAAAAAAAAAGAGTCGTAAAAAATTCCATTCTCGAGGTTATCGTCGTTGAATTATTAAACGACAATTTGTTGAATCTTGATTTATCAATATTTTATTTACCGCTCTTTTATTTCGTCAATTATCCTTGCTTTGATCGCGTGAATAGTTCTCATTTATTATTCAGTAATGAAATTTTCATCGCAATCGTAGCTATTTTTCGTCGTTTTCCGATCGTTTCGTGGTAAATTTTTTTAATTCTTATCCAATTTTCTCGGTTTTACGAAATTTACCGATTATTACCCCCTAATTACCGTTTTTTACAAAGATTTACGGTAAGTTTCCGTATCGTAAGAAAACAGCAGACAAATGTTGTATTTAGAAAACAATTCATCATTTAGCAACTTGAAGTAAAATATATACATACCGTAAATTTTTACAAATTTTAACTTGAAAATTACCAAAAATTACCAGTAATTACGTGTGAAGTACATGAATCAATTTTAAAATATCTGATTTCAATACATCTACAATGTGCCATGTCCCGTACTTCGAATACCCAATCAGTAGTGCCCAAACAATGCATTTTTGAAGCGACCTAAAAATTTACCGGTAATTAATGTAATTCAAGGTAACAATCGGTAAATTACCAAATAAATGAACATTGTGAAGTTTAGTAACGTTAAAGTTTGTGTATATCTAGTCGAGTCGTAAGATTTTGTTTCTTGGAATTGAATTAAAAGTCAAATGTAAGCACTTACCAGTATTTAACACGGTAATTACCATAATAATAATGATGATTACTTGTGATTATTGGGGTAATGATTGTAATTACTGATATTTAATGGAATATTATGACTAATGATTGTAGTAAAAAATTGTAATTACTATGGTAATAATGATAATTATTAGTAATGTTTGAGGTAATAATGGTTATTACAGGCAATTTTTTAGAGAATGATGGTAATTACAGGTAATTTCTGAGGAAATAGTGATAATTACTGGTAATTTTAGTAATAATAATGGTAATTACTGGTAATTTTCGAGGTAATAATGGTCATTACTGGTCATTTTTGAGGTAATAATGATCATTAGTGATGATTACTGTGATTCTTACTTATGATTAACTTAGTAATTACTATAGTAATAATGATAATTACTGGTAATTATTGAGATAATGATGGTATTTACCGGTACTTGCCAGAATAATACCAGTAATGATTGCATAAATATGGGTAACTATGGTTGTAATTACTGATGAATATTTCTGCATTTACCAGTAATTACCGTGGAATTTTATATGTAATTACTGCGTTATTACCGTATTTTACCACTGTCGCTGGTAAATCACTAAACGAACAAAAATTTCTCGACATAGTGATTTTAACGTTGTTTTTTCTCATCTAGTGAACCTTCATTTCCTGAAATCAAATATTAAATTTGTCGGTTAAAAATTGATAATTATGGTAATTTCCCGTTGTTTTGGTAAACCAACGAACGGACATATGTTTTAAATTCTAGTAATTTTAATATTTATTTTTTTTATTTCTGGCTGTGTTAGCTTTCATTTACTCAGGATAGAATTGACCTCAGTTTCTTGAGATTGGGTACAAAATTTACGGGTAATTACAGTAAATTCAGATTTTTCGTCCAATTGTTGGTAACTTATTAGACTTTGATATGTGAATAGATGTTACTAATGGTCCTTTTCATGCCCAAATGACTTAAATTTCAGCCTTGGTTCGTTGATTTTGTTCAAAATTTTTTTGTGAGTTCCTTTCATTGATCTAATGAAAAAAACACCATGTCGGCCGTAAACTTCCAGGGAGTGCAAGGGGAAATGGTTCTTGCAATTTTGGAATAATACCAGCTTTTTATCAGATGGGTCTGATTTAAAAGCTCATATTTCGGGATTGGTTGAACTTGGAAAGAATCTATTTATGTGGTTTTGCAAGAAATCGACAGAAAATTCAAAATTGATGAGCAAAGTTCGAAGTTTGAATTTTTACGATGAAATAAGTCAAGTGACCTATTGATTGTTGTAATTTGAAGGCGCCGAGTTTAAATATCGGTTTATTTTTCGAATACAACTGCTCTAAACACCCCCCCCCCACCCTCTTCCCCTCAATATAGCCAGAATTCAAAGAAGTGAATAAAATTAAGAGACCTATGGATTCTTACTAATTTAAGGTCGCCGAGTTTTAATATTCACTTGATTTTTCAATCCCTCCGCTGAGTGTCCCCCTGGCCTGGCTGCAATAAAAATGGAAAAACTTTTAAAATGTTATTCGATTAAATTTTTCAAATTTTTGGTATTATTATTTGGTCAGTTTATATTATTTGCAAATGGCCAGAAAATTCCACTAATTTTCAGCATAAATTCCGAATTACGTTCAAATATTGATTACAATTTTATGAATTACGACTTTGGAATTTCGTTCAAAGTTCTAAATTTTTCATCAGCTTTTCGAAGATACTCGAGTTGTCGTAGTGTACCTGTGTGTACGATAAATTTACTTAGGTACATATTTTTAATCGCAGCTTTTTCGAAAGGAAATTTATCCGTAATTTTAATTTATATAACGGTAATTTACAAGTCGAACCCGTTTTTCACGTTTAATTAAACGTTTTTTTTTTTGTTGTTGTATTTCAAATTATAACTTTCAACTCTGAAGTAGGGTCTTTAAAACTTTGGAAATAATGAAAGTTGTATATAATTTTGTACGTCAGATTCTTGTACGAGAACACCTGAAAATATCAATCAATTTAAATTATAAGTAAATTGCGTCACGTCGCTATTTCGTGATTAATTTCTGATTTTTTTTTTTCAAGCTGGTAATATCCGACTATGACGCTTTCAGTTTTCCGTTTTAGAATATTTCAATTTTGAGTCGAAACTAAAATTAAATTCTTAAAATGACATTTCTCTCGCTGCCAAAAACGTGCCCTGATGATTATATAAATCGAACTAAAAAAATAAGTACCGTAATGCTTTGCTTATTCAGCCTGATTTTCGTGAAAGTTCCATCCATGAAATAGAGAAAAATCAGCGTTCTACGATACTTTTTCTTGATAAGATGGCAAAGGTAGAGGTTGATATAAGAGCGGATTGTTGAATTCCTCATAAGACACATTCAAGGACTCCTAATGAAGCTACATATCAAATTTTAACTCCGCAGCTCATTTTGAAGATAAAATATATATGGGACAAACTCAAAACACGACAAAAAAAAATTATTTTTCTGAGCTTGTGAGCTAGTACTGTGAAGATGAAGAGCCTACTCTCCCTGCAAAATGACAATTATAGGGCTCCCATTAAATCTCAACTTGAAGAAAAAAAATGAAGTGAGATTAGAATTAAGAGTGAGAAATAGACGTTTTATGTATTGTAATTTTTCATACGAAAACGTCGGTTAAATAACCATTTTTAATGCTAATTTTCCCTCAAAATCATAACACGAAGGAAATGTTTCGAAAATTTATTCGAATGCAGCGCGCAGCATTAAAAATTTATTTAGAATTGTAAATTTCTTTATTTTTGATCAATTTTTGACTCCATTTTCAACGATTTTTATGATTTTTTTTCATATTTTAGGTCGATTTTCATGTACTTTTCATCGTTTATTTCGCAATTTTCGATCAATTATATGCATTTTTAAAACATTTTTTCAATCTTTTAAAAAATTTTTAATGTTTTTTACCATTTTTTTAAATTTTACGTCAATTTTTACAAATTTTCCAACGCAGTTTTGCAAATTTTGATGAATTGTTGACATTTTGAACACATTTTTGTTAATTTTTTCGCGATTTTCTGCATTTTTAGCACATTTTTGTCATTTTTTTTCACCCAATTTTCTGTACTTTTCAGGATATTTTTCCAAGTTGAACTGAAATTTTCTTAAATTTTCCAATTTTTTTTAGTAATTCTGGTCAATTTTTTTATATTATTCAGAATTTTTCAGTAATTCGAATCAATTTTCTGCATTTTTATTGCGCATTTTTGTAAGTTTTTTACCCTATTTAATGATTTTTAACAGTTTTTTTCACATTGTACGTCAATTTTTTCATATTCTTAAATGTTTTTTCGTGAGTTTTGATCAATTTTCTGCGTTTTTTACACATTTTTGTCACTTTTTTACCCCATTTACAATGGTTTTTACTACTTTTTTCATATCATAGGTTAATTTTCTGCGCGTTTTTTACATTTTTTTCAATCTTTTGTCCAATTTTCAATGATTTTATACGATATTTTTTATATTATACGTTCATTTTCTAGTAATTTTTCAACTTTTTTCTTAGTTTTTAGTCAATTTTCTACATTTTAAGCGATTTTTTTTTCATATTTTACGACAAATTTTCTGATATGTTGTTCAAAATTTTTTATCAATTATTTGCCTTTCGAACACATTGATGTCAATTTTAACCAAGTTCACAATGATTTTTACCATTTTTTTCATGTTTTACGTCGATTTTCTCATGTTTTTCAATGTTTGTTCCCGATTTTTGGCCAATTTACTGCATTTCTAACGCATTTTTGTAAATTTTTAAACCAATTTACAATGATTTTTAAGATCTTACCAAACTATTTTAGGTACTTTTTCCGCATTTTTGCCTGTTTTTTTTTTAGTCAATTTTCAACGAATTTTTACATATTTTTGGTCAATTTCTCACCTTATTTTTCAACATTGTTTCACGTTTTTTGTTCAATTTTCTGCATAAACAATAATTTTATGAGCAAAAAATTTGATGAAAAAATTGTTTTTTTAACGGTTTTAAGATATTTGCCAATTTTTAAAATTCTGAAAAAAATATAGGAATATTTTCAGAATAAATTGCTTTCCTGAAAAACTACATGTAAAAAACTTTATTTAAAATTTCCAAACAAGCGTTCCTGCTAAAAAAAATTTATAGAAATTTTTTTTTGAACAAGCCATCAATACAATTCGCTGTAGTCTACCACCCACGAAAACTTGAGAAAAAATCAGTTAAAAATTAGCAAAATTTAAAATTCCAAATGTCAAGCCCCTAAAAAGTAACGACTTGACCCATTACAACGGGTAGGAGAGGGGCGGGAGACCAGAATTTTTACCACGAAATTTCAACCGAATTCGATCAGTTAGTTTTAAATTTCAGCTCTGGGATACCCTTTCATCATTATTTAATCATACACGTTTTCAGCTGAATTTTTACGCCTCTTTATTGAAATCATAGAATCGTATTTTTAACCAAATTTTCAACATCGACCTGTTCCTTATCAAAATTTTAACTATCAGATGCTCAATAGGGTGGGCCAAGTTTTGCTCTTTTTGGAAATCTGTATGCGGCTGGTTTACAATAGTTGCGAATTGACCTCAAAAAGATGTTGTAAAAATTTCAGCTTCCTAATTCAATTTTTCAACCTTGCAAAGCTCACTTAAAGTTTGCAAATTTTCAAAAAATTGAAAAAAAAAAAAATTTTAAAGGAGTTATTATACTTATTTTGATCCAAAATGACCATAGGTGGCATTTTTTCATCATTACGCCATTTTTTAAAAGTTTTCAAAAAAATTTTTTTTTTTATTTTTTGAAAAAATAAGAAAGAAATTGTTTTTGAGGAACGCCCCCCTCCCCGAAATGTATGTGGTACATCAATTTTACACTATTAAGCGCAATATTTCATTTTTATCCTCGTGGTCGATTTTTCAGAGGCCCTCAAAAAAATTTGTTTTTCGTAATTTTTGATAAAGATGACGTTTTTTGAGGGCTTCTGAGAAATCGGTTATGGGGGTTAAAAATGAAATTCTGCGCTTAATCGTATGAAATTGATGTCCTACATCGATTTCGGGGGGGGGGCATTTCTCAAAAAAAATGTCCTACTAGTTTTTCAGAAAAGGACGAAAAATTTCAAAAATAACGTGTTTTGAAAACGCCTGAAAAATGCGGTAATGATGAAAAAATGCCATCAATGGTCATTTTGGGTCAAAATAAGCATAATAATTATATAGAAAAATTTTTTTTTTCAATTTTTAAATATTTGTCAACTTGAAGTGAACGTTGCAAGTTTGAAAGATTGAGTTGGGATGCTGAAATTTTCACCACATTCTTTTGAGGTCAGTTGGTAACTATTGTGACCCCGCCGCATGCAGATTTCCAAAAAAAGCAAAATTAGGCCCACCGTACACCGCAACTTGCTGCATGATTTACCACTCGTTAGAGGGTGCTGCGTACTGTTTCATAAATTCGCAAACTTGTTGCCGCATGACTCGGGTATAAATTGGTCGATTCATTTCTACAGCGAAGCTTAACAAGAAATAGAGCACAGAAGGGTGGTAAAAATAAAGCAGCTTGTAAAGATTGTTAGAAAAAAAATGAATATAAATGCGGAAGGGGGAAATAACAAAATCAAATCATCTCTTTGGCATACGCAATTCATCCATATAGCCGCATTTGCGTAATAACTTTGCTTTTAATATGAATCCGTCTTTCGACGACAACAAAGCAGAAAAAGTAAAACTTCGTGCGTCGAAAAATGAACAAATATCCAATTTCTATTCTCATTTACATAATACCAGTTTACTCGGTGCGGTGCGGCGGTTGTATTGCTTTTACATGTATACGGTTGTGTACGAAACGAAAGGGGGAAGGGGGATGCGTAGATCATCTTGGCAAAGTGAAGAGCGAAGGGAGATGGAAAAAATTTAAAGAAATACCCTTAACGATAGGCAATTTATTCGGGCACATTTGGCTAATAACCTGTAGGAGTTGTATCATATACTTATCATCTCAAAACAGGATTGAGATTTTTCTTCAAAGGTTCAACTTGATTCAGAGCTCCTTTTTGATCTGAATATCGAGCTTTAGTATCATGGATTAAACGCGATAGATTCTGAAAATGCACAATACCATAATGCTGAAGTTAATTTCTGACCGTTTTGGAGCATTTTAAAAATACTGAGGAAATAAAATTTTCTTGGAAGCTCTAGAATGTGTGGAAAATGCAAGAAATCGAATTGCCAGGTCCAGATTAGACAGTAACCAATAACCAAGTTTTTGTCGAAAAAATGTGCCAATAATTTCAATTTTTCAAAATCGCAGAGAGAATAATAAATTTTCTTGAAGCTTCCAACACGTCTGGAAAATAAGATAACCTAATTCGCAGGATCGGTATCAGATGGAAACCCAACTTTTTTTTTCATTATAAGTTCAATATTGCATATTTTGTGAAATATTTCAGTTTTTGCTGTATTTATCAGCCACAAGGGACAAATTTTCAAAAATTCATCAAAAATCAAAAAATGAACTTCGACGGTTGAAAAATTTGGTTTCAGGAATTTTTTGACATGCCCTTTCCATCTTGCATTTAGTTTAGTTTCGTTTGAATCTGAGAAGGACCCGGTTCCCTTGCAAGACTTCATTTGAAAAGCTATGTGGTGAGAAACAGGCTATACGAGAACGGGTGGATGTCCAACACCCCCCCAACCCTTCACCAACGAGGACAATTGAATTTTTCTATAAAATAAGGCCATCAAGTTCAAACAATTGTGTAAATTGCTTAAATATCTTTTAAACTTATTAATGAATAAAAATATATTTTTTCCAAAATTTTCACACACCCCTCCCCCCCTTTGATCGTTTGCTCGGGCTTATGTGTTTTTAACTAAGACTTTATATCTATAGTTTTTTTTTGGGTGTCGAAATTTTGAATCTGGCTCTAAAGTAGTCTGTTAAAATAAACCTTCCATACAAACATCAAACTAATCAGAGGGTTCTCATCCTAAATTTATGAACATGATTGATTTTTTATCAAGTATTGTCATTTCAACTTTTGTGAGCTTTTTACCTTCCCCCTCCCAACCCTTCAACATGAGTCCAAATTTTGTCTGTGATGTTTTTTTAAAATTCAGCGTTTAAAGAAATTGCTTAAAATGCTTGGCATTTTTTTTATAACGCTCAACTTTTTCATTAAACATAATCCAACTGTTGATAGTCCGGATCTGGCATAACTTGATCATTAGTAGTTGATGGTTAACAGTGGACTGTCAAGAGTTGACCAACAATAGTGGACTATCAGCATTCGTACCGTCAAGATTTAGATTGTCAACTCTTGACAGTCCAGATTCATCAGTTTTGATTGTCAGTTAATCCAACTACATATCTTCCAATGAACCCGAGACATAATCCTAAGTCTGTGGGCATTTTATCTCCCCCTGCTCTAGTATTAGTCCAAATTACAACTGTGATGTTATTTTAACGTGCATAATTTTGAAAAATTGTTTAACATTTCTTTTATAACTCTTAACTTTTTCATTAAACATAATCCAACTATTGATAGTCCAGATCTGTCATGACTTCATCATTAGTAGTCGATGGTTAACAGTGGACTGTCAAGAGTTGACCAACAATAGTGGACTATCAACATTCGTACCATCAAGGTTTAGACTGTCAACTCTTGACAGTTCAGATCCATCAACGTGGATGGTCAATGCTGTAGAATACGCTAACATATTTCAATGTTAATAGTAGCACGATCAAGAAATCAACTAAAACCACTCCCATGAAGCAATCCTGTGCACAGGCCTAGTAAGAAACCAAAATTGTTGAAAATTCAAATGAAAAAACATGTTTTTTACTATCCCAAATTTGGAAAGGGGTCTGATTTTTGGATCATTGGCTCCATCATCGAAGCAGATGGAAGCTCGTCGGTAGAAATACGGTGCCGAATCGCTTTGAGCAAATCAGCTATGACCAGACTGCTTTATGTCACATGTAATTAACAGATCTCCAGAAAGACAAGAAAGAGACTTATACAATCACTCGTTTTCTCTGTTTTCCTATATTGCGCGGAAACATGGACAATAAAGGTGGATGATAAAAGAACAATCGACGCCTTTGAGATGTGGGTCTGGCGAAGGATACTGAGGATACTCCGAACAGCACGACGAACCAACATTTCAATCGTCAATAAAATACAGGAGCCAGTCAGGCTAAGTGTTTTATGCGAGAGATGCATTTTAGGGTATTTTGGACATGCTGAGACCAGGAGAGAAGTCGGAAATCTCGAAAAAGACATTCTCTTTGGTGAGGCTCCTGCTAAAAGAAAGACAGGAAGATCTCCGACTAGGTGGTCTGACATCATCAATGCTCGAATGGGCTCTGTGGTAAGAGCTGTTTCAGAGACACAACATCGTAATAGATGGCGCGCACTTTCAGGTGCAATATGGTCCTAAGCGACTGAGATCTACTAATGATGTACGAATCTCGATTGGTCATCCATTGATTCGGTAATGATCACTTTTTAAATTGATTTTCTAACACGTCATATCATCCAAAGGCACTATAGGATGTTGCTGTTTCTTGACCTCGGAAAAGGGGACTATCAACAAAATCCCTTTTCAGTTTCCAGATGGTCACTGAGAACATTTGTTTACTTGTCAGATATTTTTTCCTTTTTCATTGTATTATCTCTCGTACCCCATTCCTTCCTTCCGCCTACCAAAACAATTTACTCGTCTCGTTACCAACTAGAACCCATCAAATTTGGACAGTAAGCAAGCAAATCAACCTTGGGTTAAAATTGAACGACGCTCAAATTTGTATGAGGAGATGCTGAGGGATTAAAATTACAAAAATTGTTTTTTTAAATCATTTGATGTGGAAAAAAAAATTGTATTTATAACATGTCCTAAAATCAGACTTCTGCGTCAGTTAGAAGAGAAAATATGACGAAGTTGTCTCCTTTTTGAGCTTAAAAAAAATTAGTTTCACACATATCTCCCCTCCGAATACAGCAGCGAGAAAGGGTTTAAATTTAGCATGTAGATTTGGTTGGCGTGTCAGATATTTCTATTGCGGGCTTCGAATTTTCAACCTATGTAATTTTTTGGGTAGTACTTATTTTTTTGAGTCCCTTCCTCTCAATTGGGACATCGGGTTGAAATTTTCTTTGTATATTTAGAAAGGGTGGTAGATTTGCTTCTTGCAGGCTTCTACTGGTCAACCCTATCTGACCTCTTTATGGCTTCAAAGAAGTGGGCTCGGCTAGGTTAGGTTTGGTTTTTGTCATTCTTTCAGTTTCTTTCTTGTACCTAAATGCCTCATCTAAATTCAGTCAGTGAATTGAAATTTGGTATGAATATTCGTTGGAAGTTCCTTGATGTGCCTTTTGATGGTTTCATCGTTTCAGTCCCCTTGTACCCTATCACAATCTTGTAAAAATAATCTTTGCTAATTTTATAAATTTCTCACCATATATCCCCCCTCCCCCCTAGAGATTGATGTATACGGTTGAAATTTGACATGTAGTCTGGTAATGAGACTTAGATGTACATTTGATGGGTAACATATCGTTTGCTGTCTTTGTCATCCACGATGTAGTTATTTCCGCGATCCAACCGGTTGTTGCCTTTTGATGGTATTTGATTTCATACACTTGGGTGCTTCCCAGGTATGTGCCACTATTTATACTCGCTGTGACCTTAATTATTATATGCTATTCTCAAAGGAAGGTAGGGCAGCTGTTGAGCTTGGTGGGCGACAAACACTGTATTTGGCTCTAGACTGATGTCATTTTCGGAGTGTAGAGAGCTTTTTGGTTTAGGCTGAAGTCAGAAGTGCCCAAAACGGTCCCGTGACACTGCAGTATCTAACACATTACACCCTTCCCATGCACATCCACTGTGGGTTATTATACCTTGATACTGCGATTTTCATAAGAAATACGACGAAGAAGACCAGCTTGAAAATTAATCTCTGGTTATGTTAGACATGTTGGGAGACACAAAAGACACTTCGTCGCAGTTCACTAAGCAAATAAATAATTTAAAAAAAAAAAAAAAACGGTTTTAAGCAAATAAAAAAAAGCTCGATGGTGAGACGACAAGAAAA
The DNA here is from genome assembly GCA_900060175.1 of Ferrisia virgata. Classification (NCBI taxonomy): domain Eukaryota; kingdom Metazoa; phylum Arthropoda; class Insecta; order Hemiptera; family Pseudococcidae; genus Ferrisia; species Ferrisia virgata. The sequence goes on from FIZR01004384.1 coordinate 17,918, forward strand.
AAGGTAGGCGTATGAGGTAAAATATAGATGTGTCATTTTTTACATCATGAACTATGCGAACGCTTAAGATAATATTTTCAAAGGAGATGTTAAATTTCTAGCGATATAAAATGTTATTCTTGTGTAGAAAGAAAGCCGACTCTGGGTATAGGTTCTGGGTAGATAGCTGGGTAGTAAGGTACATAGATAAACCGAAGACATGGCTGGTGCGACGTGCAGCGAGTTTCGAACATAAAATCTCCATCATTTATGAATAGAAATAGCTGTCATGTACACTATTTCTTTTTCATTCTCGTTCTCGGCGAATGCATGTATGTGTGTCAGTCAGTACATCATCGCCAACATATATACGCCAAATAGTCTGTGTGTACCGAGTATGGTATTTTATACACCTCCAACGTTGTTAATGCATATGCTATATTTAATGCGATCCGCCACACACAACTCAAAAAAAAAAAAAAAAAAAAAAAAAAAGCCAAAAGTCAATATCGCGAGTTTTTTTTTTCTTTATTTATTCAGCGTTGTTTTTTTTTTCCATTGCGTGAACCAATTTTCAACCGCAATGATGAAAGCTTCCAGCGAATAAAACAAGTTATGAATATTTTATTAGGCAAATAATGTTAGCTTTTTTCGAATAACACGGTACGCGAACCACTCCCTTCGTCCGATCTTTGTTCAACTTCTGAACGTCGAAGTCGGATACAAGATCGACTTTCCATATTGTCGAGATAAACGCCATTAAAGCGTTGAAAAACAACTTTACATGCGTAGATTTGCAGCACCATTAATGGATACACATTTACACTCGGTATGACGTAAGTAAATGTGCTTTGCACCCTCGTTCGTTTTTTTTTTCCTTCTCCTGCAGATCGCATCGTTCCTTGTTTGTAATATCAATTTGTACGAAACGAATTCAACGTCTTTTCGAAATGTAGATTTCCATCGATTTAAATACCTTGTTGAATTGTTCAGTCGGTTGAAAGAATTTAGGTGCAGAATATAATGGCCAAATTGAACCGGAATGCGTATGTGTGTGTGTGAGTTTATTTGGAGGCCTGTAGAAATCGTACGAAAGTTTTCAATTTTCAGTCCATATTTATGTTTTGCCAATAAAGACGAAAGCATCGAGCATTACTTAGAAAATCTGGCTCATAAATTATCTCTGCTTAGTTGCGAGAAGAAAAGAAGGCGTTTAAAAGTTCTCGCCATTTCGATCAGGATGTCACAAATTCGATGAAGCTCGATTTGAAGATTTATTGATGAGAAAAAAGTCAATTGACTTTGAATTATTATTCAACTTGAACCAAAATGTGGAAGAGGAGTGAAAATCACAAAAAATAGGTCAAGTTGCCTGAGGTTCATAAAAAAAAATCCCAGTAAAGAGGAAGGAAACCAGATTATAACTATTTTAATTTTCGATTTGAAGAAACAGGATCGCAATGCATTGCCTTTTGAGCCTAATTTATCTAAAATATTGCAGACACCGTGATTTATCCCATTGATGGAATAAAGAAAAAGAGCGCATTGCGACGATTTTTTTCAATCAGTGGGAGGAAGGTGTGGGGTGAATATCTGAAACCCTCAAAAGACACATGTAGAATCTCTACTGAATCCACGTACCAAATTTAAACCCTCTAGGTGTACTGGGTGGAGGGAATATGGGAAAGTCAAATTCATAAAGTGATAAAAACTAACCAAAGAACTAAATTTCTACAGCTATGTGGAGGACGAAGGTGCAAAGCGACTGAAAAGTTGAAACCTCCGAAAAAAGTATTGAGGAACCCCTACTACACTTATATACCAAATTTTAACCCTCTAGTTCTATGGGGGGGGGGGGGTGGAAAGATCAAACTCTTGAAATGATAAAAACCACCCGAAGAACTGCATTTCAAGAACTACGAGCAGGATAGGGGTGCAATAAGGCTGAAAAGTGAAACGTTCAAGAAAAAATTAAATAGCTGGGTTTACTTAGGACCTCTACTGAGTTTACGTGCCAAATTTTAATCCACTAGTTCCATTCAGAGGGGAGATATGGGAAGGTAAAATTTATAAATTAATAAAAACTCTCCAAACAACAACATTGCCAGACCTTTGAGGAGGACGGAGGTGCAATCGGCCTGAGAAGTTGAAACCGTCGAAAAAAATATTAAAAGAACCCTACTAAATTTATATACCAAATTTTAATCCTATAGTTCCATTTGAGGGGGTGGGGGAGATATGAGAAGATCAAACTCATACAGTGAAGAAAACCGCCTAAAGAATTACATTTTCACAGCTGTGAGGAGGACGGAGCACAGTGGTCCCTGAGAAATTCTAGCTGGGCGAAATTCCCAAAAATGAACTATAATGCCCAGCCAAAACAATTATCCTTGTGCGTTCTGTAAGGTTCGCAGCATCTATTAATAGATTTACCAATTGCCAGTGCAAGTATTCGTTGCTATAGCAACGCAACAATAGCCAAGTTTATACAACGAACCTGTTCTGGGGTAACCTGCGTATATTTTAACCCTCACGCATCAGTGTACTAGTGTTTTGATGAAAAGTGTGTTCATGTTGTTCGATAGAATTTTTTTTGCAGATTACAATTTTGTATTTGTTTCCATATTTTACTGTGCTTCAGAGTGAGTAATAAGCGTTTGGAGTAATTACTTTTCCTAGACTTATTTATTACATCATGTGGACTTATAAAAAAAGAACAGGTTTGGGCAAGAATACTTCTTGCCCTAAGGCGCCTCTGCTTGAAAAAACATTACAAATGTGTCCAAAAACCTTGATTGAACTCACAATAATAAAAATTTGTAATTTTAGCTTAAAAAATGTAATTTTTGTTCAGTCAACTTATTTCGATTTCATTGATAAAATATTTACAAAAAATATTGTACTTCTTATTTGAAGAATGGCAGAAGAGGTTATCGAGATCAAAAATTGAGATTTGTTTTGAAAAAAAATCATTCATTGGGAAAAGATTTGGAAGAATTAGAATAAATTTTCCAATATCTAAAAATTTTGTAATAAATATTTCCAAAATACATAATTATTTTACAATTCTCAGACGCTCTACACAATGTCTTCATCACAACCTCCCCCCGCCCTATTAGTGTTTTAAGAAAAATGGACTTAAGAGACGTGTTCGGAAAATTCAAAAATATATTTTTTGACACCTCACACGAATTTTTTGAAAATTTTTGTGCTTGACCTTCTCTCCCCCCCCCCTCCTCGAGGTTCATTTCAGCTTTTTGGCAAAATTAGCTCGAAATCTCATGTTTAGAGGGTTCAAAAACATATAGTTTGATACCTGGCTCAGTAATTTGAAAATTTTTGAGTTTGGTACCCCCTCTCCACCCGCAGGTGCCTTTTATGTTTAGGGTCGAAGTAACTTCAAAAACAGAATCACTTCCTCGAAAAATCTCCATGCTCCCAATTTAAGAATTTTGGCGACCTAGAATTTTTCAGGGACCACTGTGTAGAGATGCTATGGAGCTGAAAAGTCGAAACCCCCTCAAAAAAGCATTGAGGGACTCCCACTAAATTTACATAATTGTAATCCTCTAGTTTCTTTTCAGGGGGAGGGGGAGATATGAGAAGGTCAAACTCATACAGTGATAAAAACTACCTAAAGATCTATATTTCCAGAGCTGTGAAGAGAATGGAGGTGCAATGGGTTTAAGAAGTCGAAACCCTCGAAAGAAGTACTAAGGGACCCTACTAAATTTACATACGAGTATAACAACCTTCTAGGTCCATTTGGAAGGGAGATATGGGAAAATTGGAACTTATAATCAATTTTTTTGAAGCTTTGAGTTCATGCAGTTCGGCAAAAAAGTCAAAATCCTCAAAAGGTACATCGATTTAGGACCCTAACTTGCCCAACTTCATCTTCTTAACTCATACGCATGGAAGAAACTCGAAAAATAAGACAAACCAACCAAAACACTACGTTTTGAGGGCTGTGAGGGGATGAATTTGGGCTGGAAAATTGAAATCCTCAAAAGCTACGTTCACTTAAGACTTTTACGTACCGAATTTCATCCCCCGGTTTCAATTTCGAGGTCTGGAGATGTGATATATGTGTGAAACAAGCTCGAAAAATAAGAAAACCTGTCTTAACAAAATCCTTTTTTGAAGGTGCTAGGGGATGCAGTAGAATCACCAAAAGGGTCATATATAGCACTACTTCATATACATGCCAAATTTCAAACCCCCTCCCCTCCCTCAATCTAAATGGACAAAGAACTGATTTTTTTCAATATCAAAAAGGGTAAAAGCCTCCATATCTCCTGGCCCAATTGACGTTTGGTTTTCATTGACAAAATAACACGGGAAATCAGTCTTGAAATCAATGAAACACCTTTACAGCCTTTTTTAATTCATCAGAGAAATTTATAATTGATACCTGGATCAGATAGATGATCCATGAAGATGTGCCTTTGAGGTGAGAGAGGTGAGGACCCACATTTGATAAGCACAGCTTATTCAAGATTCGTAGCTCCTTCTGAATGGCACAAGAAGTTAAAATTTAATCAGTGGAACAAGCTTATGCCCAAAGTAAATCTTTCGAGTATCTGTACTTTGCATCTCGTTTCCATTATGAAAAGTTTCACGATCGTGTGTAGAAAAAAATTCAAGCTGAAAAAGTATGGCAAAAATCCTAATGCACGTTTCACGTTAGTCCACGTTGATTATATCGTATACCAAATACCTAGCATTTAGTTTCAAATGGTGATATCTGCGAAAAGGTCGGATTAGAAATAGCGGGAAAAATTTACCCTAAAACTGCTCCGCAACTCGCTCACATCATCAGCTCTGACGATGTTTTAATTCTCGTCGAATATTTTCATACAAATGAATATGTGTACGTGTAGGTACTTGGTGTATGTACCCTACACGTAGGTTGGTGTGTAGGTATAGATAGGTACGGTGTACCGCACTCTAACCCTATCCGGACACGAATAACGTCCAATTTCGCACATTTCGCTTTTCTCTCCCACTGTTTCATGCGGATCGTCGATTAGCTTCGTGTCATGTCCTCTTCCTCGTTCCTGTTACCATTCGGTCATCGATGTTTCTACTACGTTTAGCCCGAATTTATAACTCGTACAAATACTACTGTGTATGGTTCGTTTGTAAGTTTCGAAAGTGAGAGTAGCTAATTTATGTATGTGGTATGTTGTGGTGTACGTATTTCGAGTAACGGTGTAGTCGTCCAATGTGTGAAATAATTGGCTATTTTGATAGATTCGTTTTGCTGGAAAATGTATACTTATAAATGCGACGGGCTATTTTGCACGTGACTAAATTTGATTATTTCGAGTAGGATGAGCATTATTTTTCAGAAGGCTCTAACAACTTATGTATGGTTGATGTGAGAAGGTAGTAAAAAGAGAATTTGTAATTCTACGTAAAATTTTGTTAAAAGGTGGATGATGATAAAAGTTCAAAAATTACTCGTTTTTAAGACAATCGATAGAAAAACAAAAATTGTACAGAAAATCTAAGAGTGAATTGTCATTTCGAGCAACTGAAATAAGAGATATTTTGACCTAAAAAAAAGACTCTTCACCTAGCTCCTTTCCAAATTGTCCTAGGAGGCTAAAACTAGACATGGAAAATAGATGCACTTTCGTTGAAATTATGCTCTATTACCTGATGGGAAGAATAAGGATCAACAGAATCATCTCTTTGTCTTAAAAGAGTGATGAGATTATATGAATTCGTTAATTTTTTAAAAAAGTTTTTGTGCCCAAAGATTGAAATTATTTATTTGACTCGATAAGCACCAAAACTGCTCAAATTTATCCTGTTATCATTATCATCATCATCATCATCAGTAGATCTCAGTGGCTTATGACTGTATTGCACCTAGAAGAGCGTGCCATCTATCACAATCCCATGCTTGTGAAGCGGCTCTTCTCACAGTAACCATTCCCACTTTGACAATGTTGGACCACCTGGTCAGAGATCTTCCTCTCCTTCTTTTACCAAGGGACTTCCCAAAGAGAATGTTTTTCTGTAGATTTCCAACTTCTCTCCTGGTCACATGTCCAAAACACCCTGCAATGTGTCTCTTGCATAAAACACAGCCTGAACAGCTCCTCTATTTCATTGACGATTGAAATGTTGGTACAGGGTATCTTCAGCATCCTTTGCTAGACTCACATTTAGAAAGCATCAATTCTTCTATTATCATCTGCCTTCATCGTCCATGTTTGGTGGCATATAGGAAAACAGAGAAAACAAGTGATGGTTTAATTCTATTCCTTGTCTTTCTGGAGATCTTGTTATTACACCGGCCATTACGCTGCCTGGTCATAGCTGATTTGCTGAGAGTGATCTGGCATCGTATTTCTGCTGATGACCCTCCATCTGCTTCAATGATACAGCCTGTATATACGAAAGCATTGACCAGGGCTGTAGAAACTGGAAGATACTTGGCCCGATTCACCCATTATGACTTTCCTTTATGATATATTGATACGAAGTCCAAGTTTTTCACGGGTCATCTTCGCCCGGTTGACTCCGTCATTTCCTCTTCATCCCAAGCAATGAAGGTGGTATCATCTGCTTATCGCAGATTGGAGATTCTTCTTCCTCCAATGGAAATACCACCAGTCCAATACTTTGGAGCCTTTCGAATTATGTGCTCACCATAGATGTCGAATAACTGCGGGGATAATATGCATTCTTGACGCAGCCCCTTCTTCACTTGAATATCCTCAGATTCTTCATCATCAACTCTCACCACCATTGCGTTGAACTCATGTAGGGATTTCACTAGATCTACTTTGTGAAGGGACTTCTGTTTCTTGGAAAACTTTTGTTGAATTCCCTACTGTTCTCAATAATTTGCCTGACATTCATTATCTGTTAGCTTGTGCCCCTTCCTGGCATGAACCCGGTCTGTTCAGGTGGAATTTACCTGTGTAGATACACCTTAGTCCGGTTGTTTAGAATTTGTAACGTGACGTTTGTCCTACATATATGTATCTTCCCTCTAAATTAAGGTATGAGGCTGAAATTTGATAAGTGGAATCTAAAATCCTAGATACGACTTTCAGGCGTTTTGGCTTTCCTGCATCACCCCCAGCAGTCCCAAAAAAGTGATTTTCGGTCAAGTTAGGTTCACCTTCGTAGAGTGAATTAGATAATTGAAATTTAGCATGTAGATAATATCTTTTGAAAGGCTTGAACTTTGAAGCTCCTTTACAACCTCGTAGCCCTCTCCCCTCATCTCCGTAAATTGGAGTGTTGGATGGTTTTTGTTGTTTTTTTAATTTTTTCGCAGCATACCACACATCAAAGTTGAGATAGGAGGTTGAAATTAGACATGTAGATGTGATACCTCGTACTTTTGACTGTTTAGCTTCATTGCTGTTGTTCAGGGCCCGGACAAATTTTATTTTGGATTTTTGTCATTTTTTGAGTTTATCCCACACAATACATATCTTCTCTTAACGTTGAGCGAGGAGGTTGTAATTTGATGTGTAGATTTAATAGGGATTCTAAAAATATATCCCAAGTAGAGAGAGAAAAAAATCGTAAACCTGCTTCTTTCCAAACCGATCGGTATAAAATCAATATTTGCGTTAGATCTTCATTGGTAAAGATACCAGAACAGCAGAAAATAACTATAACTTTTCTTTTTTTCACCTGAAGTCCGCTTTTCCCTCTCCATCCATTGTCATAATTGGGCCAGAATGTTGGTGCGTGATGTTTAAGCAAAATTTAGCAGATGTCTGCGATACTCGTCTTGAAAACTGTCGGGTTTCAATGCTTATAGATTGTGCATTTAGGCCTGATTCAAAATCATCCACCAATCGAGAGGGAGAGGGGTTGGTGAAGAGATTTTTTAAATCTATTTTGAATAACATAGAACCGATTAATTATTTGTGGATACCCATCAATGTGGATTGTAATAATCGGCTTAATTTTTGAAAATCAAGAATACTTTATTGCAAAACAGTATAACTTGGATGGGCAGTGGGGTAGAGATGTGGGGAGAGGTAAATTTTAAAAATTTGGAATTTTACGTCATTTTCTGTAAATACTGCTGGCATATCCATATACCAGATGTCCGGCATCAATATCGCCATCCTTACACCACTGAGAAAGGCAACTCATACAACGTATCTGTTGAATAGTCTGCCTATGCAAAAAATTGAAGGGGTTTGGATCTCCATTAATTTTGAAAATTTATGGCACGAAAATGAATAGAGATAAAAATTTGTCGTTCATGATAAAATTTAGTAAATACCAAGTAGTATGTGTGGTGGTAAAGAAAATTAAGAGTGGGAATTAAGTGGTTCGAAAAATAATACAGTATTTTTTTTGTAAGTAACGTTCGAAAAATCTATCATGACCACGTGATAAAAATTTTCTGTAAATTAACCATATTGTACCAAGGTCAAGAAATTCCGGGGGCGATTAATGATAAAATGAAGAAGGGAAGGAGGGTGATGTCAACTGACATGCAAAAATGCTTTTCTTTTTCCTAAAGATTTTACGAATTTTCACTAATTACGATATGTTAATAGTACCTATTTGCTATTTATTTATCAATATTCTGATGTTTTATTTGTTTCAGGTGAGTATCGTATTAAAGAAAAGTACACATTATTATCAGTGAGTAATTAATCATAGTTTTTATGTCCTAACCTGTTAATCTTATTGCTCTTTTATGGAGAAAATCCATCTACGTAGAGAAAAAAAATTGCTGGAAAAGCGACGATAAGATTTTTTTTTTCGATCAGTCGATTTCGTCTCTCAGCCTGTCCGCTGATGTTATATCCTATTGGTTAAAATACTCGTGTACTATACTAGTATTTCATCGAAGCAATACTGAAATGAAGACTGGGTACACGTCTCGTTCAAGAGAGCTAATCCGTTACAGCTAAGTTGAATAGGCAGCTTTGCTCGATATCTTATTCAGTATGCGGGCGGTACCAGCTCCACCGTGGACGTAGCTTGATGGTCTATACGGTGCGCTGCACGAGTACAGGAGCGTAGTTTGAAAATTTAATTTCCGTCGAATGGTTAAATTGTGGTCGGTTTCGCGGATAAAGCAAGAAACGCAGACGGTGCGGTGGGTTTTTCTTGCAAAAAGAAAAGGTTACACGAAGACGGAGGGCAGTATGCGGTTTATGCCTGGTACCCTGGTGGAGGGGGAGGGGAGGGGGTGCGGATCGGTGGCTCTGGCTGTTACTGTGGCTGAGGCGGAAACGTTTTATAAATTCGACGATGACAACGACGACTACGACTACGAACACGAACGTCGCTGTCTATGTGGTGTTTCAATTAATGCCTGTGGTCGGCCGCGTCCCGCCGCCCATTTTCACGTATTCTTCTCGCAGGCAAAACGCGACGCAGCCACGTAGGATCAATATCAAAATATACGCGCAAAGGATGGCATACAATAGACAGAATGACGAGAACTATATTATAGAATGTGTGTATGTGTACGTGTGGTGTATCACGTCTTCGTCTTCGTCTTCGTCGTCTTCGTCGTTGTCATCGTCATCTTCGTCATCGTCCTTCCTACACTTAGTATAACCATAATGTATAAGGTCTACGTATATGCTGTGCTTAAATCGCTCCTAGGCGAGAAGAAAATTTCCGGCAATAAGACGAGTTAGATACCTTGGCACTCGCAACACCTGCGTGTGTAGCAGAAAGCTGCCTGAGAAAGAGCTGTACGCATATAAGATTGACGCAGTCGTCAGAAACTCTGTACATTTTACGGATTAATTGCGAAAGGATGAAGAATGAAGAGTTTGACGAAAAGGGTATAACGCAGCCACAGTGGGAGGTTTTTGTTTTCGTATACTTTGTGTATTGAGGTAAACTATAATGCCTTGTGTACTTGGTAAAACACGTGCCAAATCTTTGATCAAATGTTGACAACGACGATGACGAAGTCGTCGCTCGCTGTGTGATGGCTTGTGATGATGCCTGCCGTTGTTGTTTCTGCCTATAAGTATAATCCCTATAAATACTGTGTACCCGGTTATCTCTCACTCTATACGCTGGCTCATTTTAACCGTATAATTTCTTTTCGGCGATATGTACGTATTATTGAAGGACGATTAGCCAAGTACACCCAAGAACCGATGCATTAATGTAGTCGACGCTGATACGATGAAAGGTCCTTATTAAATGTACGAACAAAATTTTAGCTTCCTACCTCTATTTGGAGGATGGTTATGCGAGGAACAAACTCAAAAAAATGAAAAGAATGAGAAAAACTGACCAAAAACCGCATTATATATTGAAATGAGATGAAATCTTCTACAGGAATATCTACTCGTATGAAATAATCGTTAAATTTGTAGGCCAAATTTAATCCTTTTTAAGTTAATTAGGCGAAGTATAAGCAACCGTTCTGCTAACTTTTTCAAGAGTTTTATTGTAGCGAAGAAGATTTCAAAAGTGAAAACCTCTAGAAAGACAGTGTAAAGCTCATAAACTTACTTAGCCAGGCATTTGATTCGAGATCGTAAGAGACGAATGGCTGAAAATTTGAAATTCTTTCAATAAGTATAGTATAAAAAGTTGTAACTACTAATAGAAGCTAATTTTTAGCCTACTTCATTCGTGGTATTGTCCAGGAATGCCAGATCCTGATGATGTGGTACCCTACGGCGCAAGCTGGTACATGGGAGGAGGGGAAAAAAAAGTTAAGCACTTTTCCCTTTCAAGGAAAAATTCTGGATCACGGATATGTATATACCATATCCATTATCAATATTTTAACATGAAGTGTAAAAATCATTCATAATCATCTTTCTGAGTGAGTTTTGTATCAAAGGCTCCAAATCAAAAAACGTTTACTCTTCTCTCGACTCTATTTTGACATTTGGTTTTATCATTTCGTAGAAAAATAAAAATTATACAATCACCGTCACGAGTTTTTGATCAAAAACTTCACATCGAAAGTCAAAAACGTCACGTTTTTTTGGAAAATAACCCCCAGCGTCGTTATTTTTTTCAAATTTATTCAACTTGGATATTTTAACATGAAACTGAAAACCAATCGTTACTTGTCATTTTGCAATTTTTTAATTTTAATTTTCTTGTTTTTTTTTTTAGTTTATATTTTTTATTTCAACTTTTTTCTTAATTTTTTGAGTTTTTGATCAAAAACATCAATTCAAAATCCAAAAACGTTACATTAAAAGTGTAACATAAAAAACATCACGTTTCAGAAAATTATCCCCAGCCGTAGGACATATCCATTTTACTTTTTTTAAAAATTTTTCAGCATTGGAAGGTGTTTAATAGCGCATTCTGGGAAAATTGTGGACAGTTGACTGTCAATAGTTGATCGTCATCATTGGACTGGCATCAGTGGACAGCTTTTTACAACCTGGAATGACATCAGTGGACTTATTTTTATGATTTCAAGTTGAAATGTTGAGGATAATTAGAGATGTGAAACCAGTGGACATATTTTATGATTTTAATTTGAAATGTTGAGAAAAATTAGAGATGTTATTATTGGACCAACAACAGTGTGATGTCATCATTGGACTGGCATCGGTGGACAGATTTTTACGGCCTGGAATGACAATAAAGGACTTATTTTATGAAAGATTGATTTTATGATTTCAAGTTGAAATGTTGAGGAAAATTAGAGATGTTAGAAG
>FIZR01004388.1:0-14630 GCA_900060175.1 Ferrisia virgata
AAACCATGCTGTTACAGTCTATCGACCAATGACGGAGGGGGGGGGGGAATATAAACAAAATCCGTTTTGGGGTTCTAGCAGACCATTAAGACAATTTTTAGCTCGATAACGACCAAAATCACTCCAATTTGGTCAGTCTTCTCAATTTGTCGGCAGATTAGATATCTATGAGTGGGAACGATCTTGGGTCGAAATTCAGTTATGTTTCAATACGGAAGAGGGGATGCTGAGGGGTCAAAAACGCAAAAATTGCCTCTTTTTAAGCCAATTGCCAGAGAATCAAAAGTTGTATATTATATCTAAAAATCAATCTCCTAAGTTAATTTGAAGGAGAGATATGGGGGTTTTCATCTTTTTGACCTTGAAAAAGGGCCATTCCTCCCCTATCTGTCCACCAAATTGAGCTAGGAAGTTGAAATTTGGTATATACGTTTAGTTGGAGACCTACATGTGTGTTTTAGGGGTTCTAACTTTTTAGCTTCATTGCCCCCCTTGCAGCACCAAAAAAAATATTTTTTTGATACGTTTTTCTCATTTTTATTTTTTGAGTTTGTTCCTCGCATAAGTCCCCTTCAAATTGAGCTAACGAAGTGTAAATTAGGTATGTGTATTAGGTGGGGGTCCTAGATGTGCCTTTGGGGGCCCCGACTTTTCATCCCCAAAGCATCGGTTTGCGATGCTTTTTTTTTTACAGCTACCTCTTATTTTAATCAATCCAATAAAATGGAAAGTAGATAAGTATGTCATGTTGTTTCCAGAGTGTACTGTTTGTTAAGAATGAAGGGGAAGGGGGTAGGAAACGAAGGAAATTGCGATCTTTTCCTTGCGAGCTGTATCAGGTTATTGAATCGATGAAGTAGTAGGAACGATCGTTGTCAATTTTTTTTCAATTTTTAACATTCATGTTTTTTTCAACAGGGATATATGAAAACACAAGAAAATGGAAAAAAAAGACGAAATATGAACATTTCGAGAACCCATGAATAAGAAAGCTACGGATGGGAGAATTGCGCTTAATCAGCCCAATCGATTATGACATCGACCTATTCTCCATTACAGGTAAGAAATTTTCTAAAAAAATGATTTTGATGTTTTGTAGATTTTTTTTACATGGCCTTAGAAAGGAGGTTCAATTCTGAAAATCTTCTGAAAGGGGGTTCTTGCTTAAAAACAGTAGTATTAAAGTTATTTATCGTAATATTTTTTTCAACAAATTTTTTTTTGAATTTTTTTAAAAGTTTTGAAGCAAAAAACTGGAATAAAATTTCCTCAAGAAGGGCAGAAATTTTTACCTCGTTCATTTCAACTTATTTTACAACTACCGTGTCCTATTACTTCTTTGATTTTTGAAACTAATCCGAAAATGACCTACCCCCTGTACGTTATATGGCGGACCGAATTATGTTTTTTGCTTCGAAAATCTGCAAACGGCGGGGTCATAGTAATTGAAAAATAAACTCAAAATAATGTAGTAAAAATTTTAACCTCTCATATGTGTCCATCATTTTGGCATAGAAAACATTTTAGTAGCTATTTTGCAAAAAATTTGAAAAAAATGAATTTCAAACTCGAACACTTAGCAAAAATGTTCAAGTTTTTACTGAAAAACAGAAATTTTGGACTTCTGTTTAGTAAAGTGAATATAAAGAAATAGCATCGCTTTGCGGTGCTTTTTCAGCCTGATTTTCGTGGTATATTACAATCGTAAGAATTGAAAAAATTTCCTCATTAGCATTGAGCAGAGAAAGGTTTCAATGAGACCAGTAAGTCAAAACCTCTAAAAGGTCCGTCTAGGGTTTCTAGCTCTCTACTGAATGTACATACCCAATTTCACCTTCCTAGTTCTATTTGGAGGAGAGGTATGCGAGGAATAAACCCAAAAAGTGAGAAAACTTGACCTAAAAACTACATTTCCGGGTCTGTGAAAGGGTGCGGTGGAGTAGAAAAGTCGGGGCCCGCAAAAGGCACATTTAGTGTCTCTACTGCATGTACATACCAAATTTCAACTTCCTAGTTCATTTTGGTGGGAAGATAGGAGAGGATTAGCCCTTTTTCAAGGTCAAAAAAGGGAAAACCCTCATATTTCACCTCCTAATTGACTTGGGAGGTTGATTTTTAGATATGTTATACAACTTTGAGTTCTCTATAAATTGGCTTAAAAAAGGGTGATTTTTATGTTTTTGGCCCCTCAACACCCCCTCCCCCAAAATGGGATAAAACTGAATTTTGACCCAAGGTCATCCCCACTCATGTATATTTAATCCGACGCTAAGTTGAGCCGATTAACCGAATTGGAGAGATTTTGGTCTGTATCGAGGAAAGTAAATGATTTTAATGTTCGGGGAAACAGAAATAAAAATAAAAATAAATACCTGACATGGTTAAAAACCGTCTTAATGACCTTCTGGGACTGGAAAACGGATATTCTAGGTATTCTCCCCCTCTCCCAAACCGCCGTACTGCAAGTTACCAACTATTGGTAAATTACCTTACTCATAATTTAGATTTTCTAATTACCCACAATGATGCCAGCCATTTTGTACGTTTGATATTTACCAAACATAAGCTCATTCCATTTAAACTTATGCCTCATAAACAAATAGAATACGACTCGTTCGCCTGAAATGAATATCAAAGCTTTTTCAAGATGCGTACAGCTTACCAGTCAAAGCAATAGTTTCACTGTGAAAATTGAAAAATACAAACCTTCTTCGGAGAACAGAACCGCAACATGTACAACTAGAAGCATCATAACGATGATCCTCTTCCTCCCTAAACTTTTCTTAAACACTACTTTAAAGCTATCTACAACCCTGGTAAAGTTGAACAAAGTCCATAGCGAACTGCTCTTTTGAACTGGTCCTTCGGTATCTTTAACCAGTATCGCAGCTGATACCAAAGACGCCGAAGCTAGCGTCAAACAAACCAGAAACGATTTAAAAAATCCAGCTTTTCTAATCAAATACCCAGCCATTCCGTTTCCGATAGGTTTACTAATTAGTTTCAAAGCAGTCAGAATACCAACTCTCATGGTACGGTCGTTTGGCGTGGACTTATCGCATATGTATAATTGAGAACTGTACCACATCAACAGAAATCCTCCGCTGAATACTTGAGCAATGGTATCGACGACAGGTGCATAACGAACAGGCCAATACCAAAAATACGATTGCAAACATCCATTCGCAGATTGCACGATGATACCGACTATGGGCAAAATTATGAGTATTTTTCGTTTCATGCCAGCTTCGTCGCTCCAGCTCATTAGCAGTACGATCAAAATTAACATCGGGACTGTTTGTATGAAACGATATTTAGCATTGAACGAGGAAACGAATAAAATACCAAGCTTTTCATCGTCGCAAGGTGTATTAAGGTTTGGCTCCGAAGTTGTATTTAATCTGCAGGCTTTCTGAAGGTAGAGATTCGTATCGATTACTTCGGTCACCACGTAAGTTAGATAATAAAAGAATAGTGCTGGCTCGACTGTGATCTTTTTCATAAATCTGCGGAGGTTTGAACGGAAACCCATTGTTTGAAATGGTAGTCTGATAATATCGATAGTAAAGCTGCTAAATTTCGATTATTTCATGACTGAAAACAGGCGAATATTTTTTTTTAGAAATGGAAAATGAAGAAGAATAAAATAAGGCGATGAGGAAACACGTTAGCGTTCTATTTTGTTATTATTGATTAGTACTTACTTTACGATTCTTCAGCTTTATACGCCTACAAATTTGAAAACAGTATATTCAATTATTCATCTTAAAGTTTTTAACGATCGTATTAGGTTGATAATAACGGAATTCAAACCGGAGTCTGAGTCATTTACTTATTTCCAACGTAACTGAATGAAAAAAATATCATTAAAAAAACGCTTTTACTTTCATGTACGTTACAATGAAAATTATTCAAGCTTCGATTAATACTATAGGTGTGTAGATCCACTCGACTATAAAAAATATTTATCTTAAGCTCTGAACATAATATAAGATAACTCTAACGACTTATTTATTGCAAAGCAATATTTATTAGATAACTGAAAGGATTATTGGCAGTTCTTGCTTATCCCTCTGATATAATCAGGCATTGTTATAAAATAAACTCGATGTTAAATATAATTTACTAAACATAGATAAACAATTAGAAAAAAAAAATGAGAATTGAAATAAAGAGTGTTAATGGTCTCGAATGAATGTCTAAATGAAGCAGGATTCCGCTCAATGGGAAATCTGCTAATTCGTTTTATATTTTCATCCTTTTGCTTAGAATATAGGTACACCTGTAACGAAAAATTAAAATAAAAAAATATTGCTAATATTTATAATAATTTTTCTTCAATTTATACTTAATTAGAAACAAGATCAATTAAGTTTTAAAAACAGATTGATACGAAAAGTGATTTTAAAAATAAAAATTAAAAACAGCGTTAGCTGGCAGTATTACTTATGTAACTAAGAATGTTTCAGCTTAATCACAAGCAATTTCACGTAGGTGATTGAGAGTGCGATCAAATACCTTGTACTTTTATGTAACGCTAATTTACGCTGTGTTTATCGTTCAGATGATTAACAATTTTGATTATTAGTAAACCGGACATTTCACCAATAGATATATCAGGTCTACCTATACACGAAACGTGACTTTAAGAAAGCAATTAAGCTTCCAATTGTGAATACAAATGACATTAATGGATTGATATTATCACGTTAATCACGATTTCTATACGAAGATTGTTTTTCGAGTTTTACTCGTGATCGAACATACAAGAATCGTATATAATAAAGCTAAATATGTATTATACATATTACTGACCCGTACAAAAAGCACACAGCGATATCGACGATGGCGCTAATCATAAAAAATGCCGATGGAAAGTAATCCATGGTGTTTTGAAAAACTGTATTGTAAATCGGATGGCAAATTGGAATAATTAATCCGAATGTCATGAGCACGGAACTTAATCGTCCTGAAAAAATATATAAGAAATATAAATGTTAATTTAAAAAAAAAATAGATAAATAAAATGCGTTATTTTTTCCTATCTTTGTTGCTTTCTTTTTTTTTTTGTTACATTTTATCATTAAAATTTATTTCATTTTTTCATTATTAATGTTAAACAAGAATTTCTGTGAAGATTCATTATTATTTCGAAGAATGAAATTGATTTTGTACCGAATTCATCGTCGTTGTAAAATTTGCTAAGAAATGATCCGTACGCATCTTTGGCAGCTCCATGGAAAATATCCAACAATGGAACTGTGAACAGCGAGTGAAATAAAGATGAACTACGTTGAAATATGAAATATTGGAAAAAAAGAACATGCAAAGGTGGGATTTTTAATGGGAAAAAAATAATGATATTCTACAAGAAACAAATCCTACGAGTTGCCAACTTTCAATTATAATGAAAAAAATAAATGATCAACTGTTTGTTTGAGGAATCGGATGCCCATTTTTAAATAAAATATGTATGGTACTACAAATCATCAATATTGATTGAAAAATAGGAGATGGGAGTAATTTGATTAAAAATCAAACGATCTATGTTTATCGGAACAATAAAAAACAGTTTTATTTTATTTTATTTTTTTTCACTTCAAAGATTAAAATTATTTATTCGGGTCAATATCCACCAAAATCTTTCAAAATTGGACAATAGGCTCGGATTAGCGGTGGATTAGATACATAATGAGTAGAGATGACCTTGAGTTAAAATTCAGTAATGTCCAAATTTAATTGGGAGAGGGAGGGGTGCTGAGGGCCAAAAATTTAAAAATTGTTTGTTTTTGTCAATCGGTGAAAAATCAATAGTTACCCAAACTAACCAAAAGGCAGTCTCCTTGGTCAGTTTGGAAGAAAAGTATTTGAAAATTGAGTTAAAAGTGCAGAAAATTAATTAAAAGCACTGGTTTAAAGCTATAGAAAATTGATCAAAAATCACGAAAAAATGTTGGAAAATGTGAAAATTGGTCTGAAATGAGAAAAAATGCTAAAATTTATCAAAAATTCATCAGAAATTACGAAGAAGTGTTGAAAGTTAGGCAAAAATTAATTTAAAATGGGAAGGAAATAAATTAGAAATACAGAAAATTGATGAAAAATTATGAAAAAATGTAAAAAAATAGTGAAAATTGACGCAAAAGATTAAAAAAATTAAGAAAAATGAGTATAAAGTGGGGAAACTCGATCTGAAATGAAAAAATTTTGGAAAATGGGTGAAAATTTGACAGAAATGTGTAAAAATGCAGAAAAACCATCGAAAATCACACAAAGAAAGTATCGATCAAGTGAAAATTGCGCGAAAATATGAAAAAAAAATCAGTAATAATCATCGAAATTTGAGCAAAAATTTGACAAAAAATGGTTAAAACTGCATAAAACAAAAATCATGAATAAATGTTGAAAAATAGGTAAATGTTATGACTTTCTAAATATTTTTTGTGTTTGTGAAGTATATTTTCACATCAGTATTCATTTTTTTCATGATTTTTTACATATTTTCAATGATTTTTTTTCATATTTTATATTAATTATCACTTATTTTTCAACATTTTTTAAAAGTTTTTGATCAGTTTTTTGCATTTTTAACCCGTTTTTACCTAATTTTGTCCCAATTTTCAATAATCTTGACAATTTGTACCAACTTTTCCTTATTATTTAAATTATTTCGTGATTTTTGATCAATTTTCTGCATTTTTTACATATTTTCGACAATTTTACCTCCAATTTTTGAAGATTTTTGAGCATTGTTTTCTTATTTTCGGTCAATTTTCAAGACTTTTTTCGTAATTTCTTACATTTTTCATCTAGTTTTGTAAAATTTTTACAAAATAGAACAACTCAAAAAATAAGCACAACTGTCAAAAGTAATACGCTTACTTTTTTGGAACTGTGAACAGGTGCAATGATGATGAAATTTCGACCCCCTTCCCCTCCCTTCGACCGAAAAAAACACATCTAGTGCTTTTACTGAATTTATATACTCAATTTGGAGAGATGATTTGGAATGGCCAAACTGGAAAAATAAAAAAAAAAACTACCCAAAAATCTACTTTTTCCGAGTTATGAGAGGATGAAATAGGGTTGAAAAGTTAAAATCCCCAAAAAATACCCTTAGAATCCCATATTCAATCTACATACCAAATTTCAACTCTCTTGTGTATAAAAATAAATATCTGAAATGGCCAAAAATGGTTGTAATGATCTTCTAGGACTCCAAAACGAATTTTGTTGATTCATCCCCCCCTCCTTCTCCTCTCATCCTCTGTAGGTCGATAAATGGTAAATAGTCTGGTTTTGGTTGACAATAGACCTAGAAAATTGGACTAAAAAACTCCGTAGTAATTTTTTTCTTAGTTCGAGTCTCATTTAAGAAAATGTTGATTACTTTTTGATTACTTTTTTCACCTTTTTTTTTTATCCTGTTGCTAAGATTTTTACGCCCTGTGTTTAAAAGGGGTTAAAACGGTTAGGACTTGAATTTGGTGTTGGAGGTCAAGTTCTTCTATTGAAAGGAGGATTTTTTACATGGCTGTGGAGGAATCTGGAATGGAATGGGTGTTTTCTGGGATGTTTAAGTTTTGTCTTTTTTGTTTCAAGTTGGGGCAAAGGAACAGGAGGTGTTGGGTAGTGATGGGCTCGGAGTTGCAAAATTGACATATAGGTTTGGGGGCTCATAGATATAGATAGCTATGGGTTATTTTTGTGTGACCGATTTTAAGACGTGTAATGATTATTTCATCTCTGCGTTTCCAAGGAGTGAAAGTTTTTTCCATGGTAAGACAGATTTGTTGTGAATGAAAAGTTTATTTTCAGTTTTGAGGTCCTGTTGATTTTGCCAGCTGGCAAGGTGAGTTTGGTAAAGGATATTTTTGATATCATTTGAATTCTGGAGCGTTGTTGTGGTGTAAATCTGTGCTGAATTTGCCAATTCGTCTACTTCTTCATTTCCTTCAATGCCTACATAAGTAGGAATGTACACGAATTTTATTGTTTTTTGTGAAATTTGGATGTTTAATACAATTTCGTGTATATTTGAGAGTCAGAGAATTTATTTTGAATTGCTAACAGGGAAGATAGGGAGTCAGTTAAAATGATGAATTTTTTATGGCGAGATATTGTTTTCAGGCAATGCAGTATGGCTGTTATTTGTATGGTGAAAATGAACGAGTATGCGTTAGTTTTATAGTTTTGAGCGAGTCCATCAACATAGAATGCATATTCGGAGTAGTGTGGCTGGATTTTTGAACCATCGTTGACTAAAATTGTTACTTAAGTTGCAAAAAAAAAAAATGTTATTCAGTCCTCTTACTTGTGTAAAGTTGCCAAGTCTGATCAGCGTATAAATAGCAGAGGACCGCGATGGTATCCCAAAATCCGGCAAATGCTCCGATTAGGCCATCGTGAACTTTGAATACTTTACTTAATATCACAGAACAGAATATAGTGCCTGAAGATTGAGAATTAGTTGAAATTAGAAAAAGATTTTTCAAAATCAGAAAGAAGCTGGAACAACGAAGCTTTAACTAACCCACTATAAGGCTGAGTAATTTGTACGCGATGTAATAACCGAAAGTTCTTTCATTCCATTTAAACGCGTACCTAAAGTATAAATAAAAAATGCTTTTTTCTCCTGCCAGCAAAAACAAAATATTTACATCAGAATAATCGATACGTGTACGAATTACTGTTCAACGTTGCAATATTTCAATCTGCTGCGTAAACAAACCTTCGGACGAGAACATGACGAGAACTTGTATCATCAACAGAGCCGCAACAATGATCCTTTTCTGGCCGAGACTTTTTTAAAACACGACCTTAAAATTCTCGACCAATTTACACACGTTAATGGAATTCCAAACGGTATTCGTGTACTTGACAGGTATACTGGTATCTGTGATGAAGACAACAGCGTATACCATCGAAATCAAGCTAAACATCAGACACAACAGGTAACAGTAGAAGAATCCAATTTCCCTGAATACAAATCCGGCGAACCCGTTGGTCAAAGGATTGCATACCATTCGAATAGCCGATATGATACCCAATCTCATGGTACGATTTTCGAAGGTCGATATTTCGCATATGTACACGTAGCAACCGATTCCGAATAAAGTCATACCTCCGAAGAGTACGTGAATTACGAAGTTGCAGACAACCGCGTTGATCGGCGATAAATGCCAGAAATAAGACTGTACGCAGCCGGACACGGATTCCAGAATTTGCCCGGTGATTGGTAGCAGAATCAAAGGTCTGCGTCTTTTTCCAGCTTCGTCGCTCCAGCTGGTGATCAGTGCGGCGCACAGCACCGTCAGGATCATCTTATAACATACGAAATTCGTGTTGATCCACGATACGTAGGTGATACCGCGTTTTTCGTCGTCGCAAAATGTGTTCAAGTCTGGTTCTTGCGTTTTGTTGTCTCGACACGCTTTCTGCAGGTATAAATTCGTGTTCAAAAATTCGCACAGGATGTGGCTGATGGCGAAAAATATCAGAGCTGGTTCGACGGTGATGTGTCGTAGCCACGTGATTTTTACGTGCACCGGATATAGTAATCTGAATCGCATGATGATCGCCTGCACTGCCCACCCAGCTCAGCAATGATTTAGTGCTACGCTCGATCTTGGTCAATGCAGTCTTCTGTCGTTGACATGTTTAAATGCGGAAATAAATGCATAAATAAAGTCCTACGAAATATCGAACGATGCAAACTCGCGGTATACGATAAATTTTCCTCGTTCGCGATAGATAGATACCAATTAACAAACTATTTAGTTAGATACATTTTAACAATTATCTCTGATTGATATCTATTTGAATTAAAACCTCTTATTACGATAGTACGTTCAGGTAGATACATACATAAATTACCTCGGTGAGCTAATATTGTAAACTATGTACGCGTACAGACCGTAGTAGATACACGTTCCAACACACACACACACACACACACATATACACAAAAATACATTACACGTTTCGAGTATATCGATATCCAGTCCACAATATGAAAAATATTACCGCTTGTCGTAGACTAGAACAGACCGGCTTATAACATCTGTTCAAACTGTGTGACGTGGTTTTTCAACAAATTTAATTTATCTGCGCTGTACTTCATTTTACCGTATCATTTCGACGATCGTAAGTTACTTGCTTGATAACGTACGTAGTACGTCTACGTACGACGACGCAGTGATACGAAATTTTTTTTTTTTGTACATTTTATCTCTTCGAGGTATCTGTCGTCGTGAAAATAAAATTTATTCTATAGTCGAAAATTTGGGGAAAAAAACTACGAGTGAAATATTTCAGTGAAAATCGTCGTTGATTATTTCATAACTCTCGAGTACCTACGAAAGTTGCACGTGAGATTTTCTTTTAATTCGTATGTGATACCGTTAGCCTTATCATTAATTAGCTAGATAATTGGTTGAATTTGTTTTGATTTCGCTGCGGTTTTTACTTCTGTTTTCTTTGAATTTTTCGATAATCTCGACTTATTTTATTTTTTTGTATTGTTTTATCGAAAAAATAGCTGATACGATAGATGACGATATGATGATTTTGGTTTGAAAATTGTGCGAATGTGTGGGCTGGTCTAATGAAAAATCTGTATTCTTTTAGTAGTAGGTTTGTTTTTCGACTATTTTTAGCCTAATTTTTCTAGTCATCGACCTATGATGATGGTACCTATATAAAGAGACGAATATCAACAAAATCTCGTTAAGTGTCTTACAAGATCATGAAAATCATTTTTGACGATGTCAGATATTTATTTTTATTTTTGCCCCCCCCCCCTTCCCACCACACAAAACTCTGTATAGACAAAAGTTGATTGTTCAAATTCAGCAAATAGGCTCAAATTAGCGGTGAATCAGATATATACAAGTGGGGATGATCTTGGGTCAAAATTCAGCGGTGTCTAAATTTGGGAGAGGGGCTGCTGAGAGACATAAATCGTAAAAATTGTTCATTTTTAAATCAATCGATAAAGAATGAAAAGTAGTGTAACATATCAAAAATAGGCGTTTTACGTTAATGGGGAGGAGAGAAATGAAGGGTTCTACCATTTTTCACCTTGAAAAAAGAATGTTACATGCATATATCCTCTCTAAATTGAGTTGGCGGATTGAAATTTGGTATGTAGATTCAGTAGGGGCTCCAGATGTACTCATTTTTCAATTCCAGGAATGAGATCATTTGCATAAATCTCCTTTACTTTATGAAAATCAAGCTCAAAAAGTAAAGTGTTGCGATGCTATTTTTTAGCCTGATTTTCTGTGTCATATTGTCAATAAAAACCAGGCTATTACAGTCTTATCGATCAAAGATGGTTGGAGGGGGGGATATCAGGATATCAATAAAACCCGTTCTGGGGTTTTAGAACACCATTAAGACAATTTTTGGTCATGTCAGATATTTTATTTTATTTTTTTTATCCCTCACCCCCCCCCTAAACATTGAAATAATTTACTCTGCTCGATACTGACCAAAATAGTTTCAATTTAGCGGTGGGTGAGATATATACGAGTGGGTATAACCTTGGGTCGAAATTCAGGTTTGCCCCATTTTCCGAGAGTGGGGTCTGAGGAGCCAAAAACTCAAAAATTGTTCCATTCTGAGTCAATCGATAGAGAATCCAAAGTTGCATAACATATCCGAAAATCAATCTGCTAGGTCAATTAGGAGGGGAGATGTGAGGGTTTTTCCATTTTTTACCTTAATTTTTATATTAATGTGGTAAATGTTTTTTTTTATTTTTTTTTAATTTTTTCCCCCGAAACTAAAAATTATTCGCTCAGTTTGATACCAACCAAAATCGATGAAATTTGGAAAATATGCTTTGATTGGCGGCAGATTTGATATTCTGGAGTGGGGTCGGCCTTCGGTCAAAATTTAGTTGTGCCCAAATTTCGAGAAGGGGATATTGAAGGGCTAAAATACCAAAAATTTTTCTTTTTGAATCCAATCGATAGAAAATCCAAATCCAAAAATAAGCTTTCTAAGTCAATAAGGCGGGGAAATATGAGGGCTTTTCTCTTTTTGACCTTGAAAAGGGGCTGTTCCTTCGCTATCTGTCCTTCAAATTGAGCCAGGAAGCTGAAATTTGGTATGCAGACTTGCAAGGAGCCATCGATGTACCTTTTTTGGGTTTTGACTTCATCCTCATTTCATCCTCTCACAGCACCGAAAATGTAGGTTTTTTAGTCTGATTCCCTATTTTATATTTTCAGTAAAAACCTGGTTATTACAGTCTATTGACCTACGGTTGATGATGTTAGTGGGGGTATCAACAAAATCCGTTTTGGGGTTCTAGAAAACCTGTACAACCGTTTTTGACCATGTCGGATGTTTGTTTTTACTTTTCCGAATACTAAAATCATTATGTGATGAAGGTCTCTTGCTGAGAATGGAATCAAAGCAGTATGGCAACTCTACAGTGTGATATGGTAGAGTCGGTAATGGCCTACTGAATGGTGCAAGTTGGTGATGATTCTCTTGCATTAGAAAGGAGATGAAAGATTGTGCTCTAATTATCAAACAATTGCTCTAATTTCACAGGACAGCAAAGTCATGTTATGAATCCTAAACAACCACATCAAGGAGTATCCAAACAGACAAATTATAGCTGAACAAACCGGGTTCATGCCAGTAAATGGCACAAGGGAATAGATAATGAATGTCTGGAAAATCATCAAAAGACGCACAGAGTTCAACATACCTGTTAGGTCAAAGCCTTTGACTGCGTGAATTGGAAGAAGCTCTTCAAAGTTTTAAGAGAGACGAGAGTCCCTGCTCATATAGTAAATCTAGTGGAGTCCCTATATGAGTTCAATTCTATGGGGGTGAGAGTTGATGCTGAAGAATCTGAAGTTTTTTAAGCGTGACAGGGAGAGCGTCAAGGATGCATATTATACCCGCAGTTATTCAACATCTGTGGTGAGCACATAATTCGCGAGGCTCTACAATATTGGAATGGTGGTATTCCCATTGCTGGAAGAAAAATATTTAATCTGCAATGTGTAAATGATATCACCTTGATTGCTTCTGATCAAGAGGAAATGGTAGATCTCGTCAACCTGGTGAAGATAGCCAGCAAAAAACTTGGACTTTGTATTAATACATCAAAAACGAAAGTCATGGCGGGTGGACTGGCCCAAGTGTCTTCCAGTTTCTACAGCACTGAGCGAATATGAAAAGGCGAATGCTTTTGTATATTTAGGCTCCATTATCGAATTAGATGCAAGATCTCCAGAAAGAGAAGGATGAGACGTTTACAGTCACTTGTTTTCTCTGTTTTCCAATATGCCGTAGAAACATGGACGTTGAAGGCAGATGATAAAAGAGGAATCGACGCCTTCGAATGTGGGTCTGACGAAGGATGCTGAGAATACCCTGGACAGTGCAACGAACCAACAGTTCAATTGTCAACAAAATAGAGGAGCCAGTCAGGCTAAGTGTTGTATGAGAGAAACGAATTCTAAGGTATTTTGGACATGTGGCCAAGAGAGAAGTCGGAAATCTCAAAAAAGACATTCTCTTTGGTAAGGCACCTGGTAAAAGAGTGAGAGAAAGATCTCCGACCAGATGGTCTGACATCATTAAAGCACGAATGGGCTCTGTGGTAAGAGCTGCTTCACAGGCACAGGATCGTAATAGGTGGTGCGCTCTTTTAGGTGCAATACAGTCATAAGCGACTGAGACCTACTGATGATGATGACATTACTAAACAGAAATCTAAATTCAAGCTAAAAATGTTTGCTCAGCGTTCAAATTTGAAATTTACTTTTTTTGAATGTTTGCAGAATATATATTGGAATGATTACTGTGCGAAAATGATGAATACGTATGGAGGAATCTGCAGAAAATTTTCACTTTCCAGGGTTCAATTGAAAGGGAGAAAATAGGGTTCTAACTACTGGCAACCTATTTAAAAAAATTATCAACTACTGGCAAGTAGTCTTAGGTTCCATATGGAATTTTTTTCAAAGACAGGTGATTAATGTGGAGGATGAAGGAGATTTCAACAACACAGGGGATGGATAGGATATACATTGTAGTATAATATACATTTTTCCCCGAATTTTTTGATCATTAAATGTGATGTAATTGACAAAAATGTAACAAGTTTCCTCTCATGCACCTATCAACTACTGCAGTACTAGCAAATTACTTTACCAGTGAATCGCTTCGAGTCAAATTACTTCTTATATGTGATCCAAACACTTTTTTTTTTTTTACTTTTTATTTATACTGGGCGTGTGTAATTTCCAAGACTATTACACTCAGTGGAGGGAGGGTCTAAATCTGATTTGTTAACTTGAGTTCTTTTATTGGATAGAGGATTTTGGAGATTTGAGATGGTTCATCAGGAATGGTTTCTGAGTTTTCTGGTATATTTTGTTTTGATCGTATTGTTTTGAGGTTAGTGCAGTGAAATAGGAGGTGTTTAACAGTAATTTCTTCTGTATTGCAGAACTGATAATTTGGTTCGAGAGTCTTTAAGAAGAGGTGGTTATGTGTGAGTTTGGTGTGTCCTATGCGAAGTCCGGTGATAATTATTTCTTCTGAACGATTTAAATGAGATAAGTGTTTCCAGGGTTTTATAGTTTTTCTATGTTGAA
>FIZR01004392.1:0-22339 GCA_900060175.1 Ferrisia virgata
GTATTTTGAATTTTTATTCGGTCATTTTTCAATTTTATCCGGCAATTTTGAGCCCGAACCCCCCCCCCCCCATTTCCATTCGCGCCGCCTCTGTATGGATAATGTATATGCTGTATAAATACTTGGATATTCAGCAGTACATGTTCGACATTGAACAAATACCAATTGTAGTACAGACCACTGTGGGATACACCTATTAATTATTAACGAAGGAAAAGTTTTTGAAAAGGTGGGACATTAATTCGCGAAAACCTTGTGAAATACAAACATAGAAGATGCACGAGCTTCATAGATAGAGAGGTACCTAGGCTACCTACTAACTACGCAATAATTCGTCGATAAATCATAAGAATTAGAAACCTGTAATGTTTGTTTACATTGGTGTTAGGTTTGACAGCAGTTACAACTTGCGTTGGATGCATTCATAAACGCCATAATACATGCGCACTGATCTGGTGGGGGGGGGGGGTTATAGCCAGTTTCCATGGTACTTATTAATTGCTCGTACCGACCTCTGCCGATGACGAATGGGCAAGTGCAAAAAAGTGATGTTTCGCTCTTTTTTTTTTTTTCATGTGTGCGCGATACAGTTAACTAGTTGTAGGCAAAATATTGTACCATATTTACAAATACAACGTAGCATGCATCTATATGTAATAAGGTACTCTTTCTCTTGAACTACCACAGTATCAATATGACATTGCGGAGTGTTTATTTAGCGTGAGGGGGAGGGGGCGGGGGCGGAGGGCAAGTACTATGCGTTAATTCGTGCGCCATGAATTCTAAAGTACGTCTTCAGAATTAGTAGCGGCGCTGTTTTTAAAAAGCGGAAAAATTAATTTAAATTGATGGATAGGTCTTTGAGGAGCCGTTATGACTTATTTAAAACAACCCGGCGCGATTTATCTTTAAGTTCGTTGCAATAATAAAATGGGCAAAAGGCGAAAGCTAGCTCCAGCTATCTATGTAGAAGAGATGGCGCCCAGTCAGTGCGGGGTATCGCATCGTCGTTCGGGCGCCCTGGACGTGAGGGGAAAGTGCGACGACGACGACGATGACGACGATGGCGACGAATCGAGAGGAAAAATGCGAGTGCGAGTGAACAAAAAAAAAAAAAAAGGAAAAACATCGAAGCGCGCACGAAATCAGAATGTGGAAAAAAAAGGGTGAAAAAATAGCACAAAAAAAAAAGAAAAAAGGAGAAAAAAAAGAGGGCAAAGGCACCGAACCGAAGACGGAAAATATTCGAAATAGACGCGGCGCGCAAAGTGTTTTATTTTCTATTTACGCTTAATGGCAAAGTTAAAAGGCGAGATTAACGTTCATTGGATGGCTCCGCCTGTGTCGGCGTCGTCCGCCAATGGACGCCGCGTATTCCGATACAGTCGACGACTGCCGCGGTAACCGTGTGCGGTGGTAATACCCAACCCGGTCGTACTCTTGTATGGGGAACTGTCAAGCCTTAAGCGTCGTCCAATTTCCGTAATATCATTAAACGGTAACCAATCCAGGCGTTTTGGTCAACATTTTTTCGTTTTCAGTCGAGTCGTCGATGTAATTTTTTTATTTCGGGTGCGAAGAAAGCGACCTAAAAGGAGAAAAAATATACATTGAAAAGCCGAACACGAAAGGGGCTCTTGGTTTTTCATCTTGTTTTCTTTTTTTTTTCTTTTTTTTGTTTTTGTTTTTTTTTTTTCGTTTTTCGTTTTTTTGGTGTGCACGTTTGTAAATTTTGTGTGTGCTATTGTGTGGCCGGGCATTAACGTTAATTTATTCAATTAAGAATTAGCTGCTGGCGAGATTTGGCGCAGCTCCTTTTTACGTGTACGGGTTATATGTGTGTGTCGTGCTTCTAAAAGTTTTCGCAGCCGTTTTATATTTAATTGATAAAAGAGTGGCGTTTTCACTCATCCCTCCGCGCTCGCTCGCCGAATTCGCGTTCGTTTAGTCGCTGCTGCCTAATATAACGATGGAAGACAATTTAGCGTGCTAATTAGTTTCGCCGACAACCGGGGGAAAAGGGTAAACGTGTTGTAATTAAAGGCCTAAAAATTCTGACCTCGCTTTCCCTTCGGCCAACTATGCTCAATAATTTGAGTATCATAGGGCCGAATTTAGTTAGCGGTAAGTTCGATTTCCTTCTTATACCTCTTTGTTTTTGCTTTGTCGCTTTCGCGTTCGCTTAATTTTTATGTATACCTTTTTTTCGGTATTTATTTTGCCGTTTTACAGCGCTTCTTTTTTAATTGCTACGATATGTTCGAGGAGGTTTCGGTGTATTTACCTCGATTCTGTAGAATATTCATCGAGTTGTGTAGACATTTTAGCTAATTACATTATGTAGTTTGAGTGCGTTTTTAGTGAATTCGTCTGGTGACTTTTTAAGTGATTTTTCACTCGTAAATGTAAGATTTAAGAAATTATTTATGTGTCCATTTGTTCGCGATCGGTTTCTTATTTATAAAACGAAATTTAAAAGAAAACTAGATTTTCGCTGTGATTTTACTATTCGTAGTGTTGGCTTGAATTATGGGTAACTCTAGTTTCAGTATTTTGTTTTTCTATAAGTCCATACTTAATTTATATAATGCGAAGTGACCATCTGCTAAATTCATGGATTGCAGTTGCAGTTCAGTCTACCTCATAAAAAATTGATTAGGTATTTGAAAGTTTGGATGATTTGTAAACATCTTCCATCGTGTACGTTCTCAGAAAACAAAATTCATGTTTGGTCATTTGTTTAAAATTATTTTCAAATTTTTTTGGTAAGTTTGAGGAAAAATTTCTAGGTATTATGAGAATTCCTTGGTATTTCAAAAATAAAACTGAAAATTTCAAAAATCATACCAACTTACTTATTTGTAATTAATGATAAAGGCAGAAACACAAGGAACTCTCAAAAAAAATGCTTAATCAAATCATGATACATGGGAGAAAAAATGATAAAAAATTTAAACCTTTTGGTTGTAATGAAAATGTTAATTTTTTTAAAAAATATATTACAAGGTGATAGATTTAATAAAAAGAATAGGATTAATGATCAGTGTAACAATCATAAATTTTCTGGCACTTTTGACTATTCGAATTTCTAAGGTAATAATATTTAATAGCTGCCTCTTGCCTAGAGGAAAAAGTTTTCTAAATTAGTTAGTCCAGTGTTTGAAACGATAGAAAATTTATAAGTATTTTTGGAAAGAAGAAAAGGGTGTTTAAAAAAATTCCAACAGCTATACTTAAATATAGGCTATAAGGTAATTTGCCAGTAGTTGATAAGTGAGAGGAAATTTTTTACATTATTGTCAAGTACGTCGCATGTAATGATAAAAAAATTCTGCAAAAATTATACATATGTATTCTCTATCATATATCACATCCATTCTCTGTATTGTTTTACCCGCCCTCCGCCCCTTTAACCTAAATTACTTGTATGTGGATAAAATTCCAACCAATTTAAGGCCACTTGCCAGTAGTTGATGACTTTTTTTCTAGCAATCAGCCAGTAGTTTATAGCACGAAAAGTGTTCAAAACGGTGTATAATTGATCTAAATACTTCCCCAAATGCCACTATGATGAGAGGGGAGGAGAGGGGAGACACAAACTATCAACTACCGGCGAATGTAAAAAAAATAAACATTTCTAATAACTACAAGAATTTATGTAAATTGATATAATTGTCTGGTGTGAATTGAATGGCAAATTTTTAAATGTGAAAGGTAGAAGCCTACCAAACGGGGGTGTCTCACCCTCGTCCCCCCTCCCAAGCATTCGGGAGGTGGAAAAATTGGATGAAATTTGGTAGAAGTTGGAAAAAATGAGAAGTAATGAAATGTTGAAATTATTTAGAGTTTTACCAAGAAGTTTCTTTGGATTTGTGCCCACATAGGCCGATTTTTAGGTGTGGAAATATTTGTAATTTTTATTTTATTTTCTAACGCTTACAGTCATTTTTCGCTCCTTTATACCTCATATTTTGTAAAATTTTCACCCTCGTTTGACCGGGGATGTAAGTATGTATTTAAATTTACCAAAATATTTCTCTAATATGTACTAGAACAGTCCGAGAATTATTTAAAAACAGCAAAAACTTCCCTAGAGTTTAAAGCTTTCATCAGTCATATAAAATCTTTCACACAGTTTATAACTGTTCTTGTATATGCTTTAACACATCTTAACGAAATCGAAATCCTTCATCCAACTAACGTGTATTGTGCATTTTTGCGAAATAATTCAATCTTAACAAGTAAAAAAATTTGGCATTTACAGTTACAAGATGCGCTAAAACACAGTTTTTTAACCTCTTATTCTTAGTATTTCTGAAAAATTTTGTACTTGCTTCGCTCGGGCATTGAGTCATTTTGGCATGTTTTGAGAAAGTTTGAAACTGCGAAAATATTATTTAAAAAAATTTTCAAAACAAATAAATACGAAAACTTGGATGAAATAGTAAGTATTTTATGCAACTGGTTTTGTATTTATTAGCTTTAAAATTTTTTAAAATGCTTTTTGCACTGTTTCAAATTTTAAAATCTGTTCTTAAAACAGTAATTCGTTTTTCTCAAAACATGACAAAGTGACTTACGAGTTTTCTTCCGTGTACCCTTCAATTATGATTTGACTGTAACCCTAGATTTACCAAAAAATTGTCCAGTCTTTGTCGCTAATGCCATATTGACGCATTAAAATTTGAATAAATAGGCATGAGAAAATTTTAGTTTTTTTTTTTTCAAATTATTATTATCGTAAGTGCCTCTAGGCTTGTACTTGTACATGGCACTAATAAATATATAAATAAAGAAATATTATTGTTAAAAATGTTTTCTTAACCAAAAATGTACATTTGAACTTGCTAAATAATTTTTTTTAGCTGTGAAACTCGCTTTTTTGCAAAAGTTTTGAGAAAATTTAATATTTAGACTACTTATAAAATGTTTAGAAATCAGTCAAAAATTTTTAAAGTAGGTAAAATTGGAAAAATTGATTGATAAATTTGAAGCTTCCCCCCCCCCCCCCACACACACATCGCTTCAGAAAGCCGTTGGTAAAAGGATGCCTAAAATTAACATTTTTATTGAAAATTTTTTTAATTTTCAACAATTTTTTGATTTATGAATTATACCAGCACGTAATGGATTTTCCTCGCCTGCAACTGCATCCAGTTATGTGAAAATTTTTTTGGAGATTCTACCATATGTGTCCATCATTTTGGCATAGAAAGACTTTCGGTACCTATTTGCAAAAATTTTGAAAAAAGTAAATTTCAAACTCGAACGCTTAGTAAAAATGTTTAGGTTTTTGCCAAAACACGGGAATTTTGAGCTTATTTTTAGTAAAGCGAATATAAAAAAGTTACCAATTCATGCCTCAGCTCAATAAAGCTATGTTCTACTCTAAATTTGAGTGGGCTATCCATAATATCATTGATGTTTTTGATCGATCTTATTATTGTCTCATAAATCAGCTGCAAAGACAAAATTATCAACCACTGGCAAGTGGCAAATTACCTTACACAAATTTGTGAGGAAAAGTGATTGAGGCATCGTGCTTGAAGATCGCTATGCTTAATTTTTGCATTTTTCTTTGTAGGTGTTTCTGTTAGAATGGTAGATAGAATTTGAACCAAAATCAAACCTAACGGTACGAAATATTCCTAGTTACAGCTGTTCAAAATGTGTTTCATTCACAACGAGTTCTAGGGCTATTCTTCCTTTTTTTTAAAATCAAAATCCAAATGCAAAACAATAGATCGAAAAGAATGCGAGAATACCTAAAGGCTAAAAATTTTACAAAAACGATAGTAAACAGTTTTCTTGGTCTATGGATGATTTATGCTGAAATTCCGAGTAAAACTTATAAAGAATGTAATATGAGACGTATGTATGTATAATGAAAGGGTTATTCTGTGAAAACGTTACGTTTTTGATTTTTGAACTTTATATTAAAATGTTAACACGGATATGTCTCAAGGATGGAAAAGTTTGATAAAACTCACAATAAAAGATGACTATAGCTGATTTTTGGACTTTATATTGAAATGTCTGAGTTGAGTATTTGATTTTTTATTAGAAGTTCTTGATCAAAAACTCGGCATGAAAAATGATTATAGAAGATTTTTGCATTTTATGTTAAAATGTTTAAACTCATGATAAAAGATGATTATGTCTTAAGGGATGAAAAAAATTGATTACTTTAGCACTTAATGTTGAAATATTGACATGGATGTCCATTTAAAAAAATAAAAAAAATATGGGATGTTTTTAATGTAATGTTTTTGATTTTTCTATCATTTTTGCACTTATTATAAATCTAACCAAGATATATTATACAGGGTCAATTGAAGGTTCTGCGATTTGATTGTAAAAAATATTCAAAAATTTGTTATGGAGGATAAGAAAATCATAAAAAAAATTTGTGAACTTATCAATCGTTTTCAGCATTACATATCCATGGGTTTTTCTATTTCTTGAGTTTGTTCCTCGCATAACTTTCCTCCAAATTGTGCTAGGAAGTTGAAATAAGGTATGTACAGTCAATAAAGATCCTAGATGTGCATTTTGAGGGTTTTGATTTTTTAGCCCCAATGTACCGTTCTTACCCTCAATGCTGATTAGGAAAGAAGCATCGAAATCTCATGATTGTAACATAAATTCCTATCTTAAAATTTATATCTACGAGTAGGTATCTTAAATAAATAATGCATTATGTTAGACTAGTAGCCTGCTGCAATATACTCCCTAAAAAAAAGGCACTGGTATCCTTTCGGCCTAACCGATAATAGTTTACTTATTTGTTGAATTGTCGCATGTCGTCATTTATCAATGGTTTACTTATCCATTCTTTACCTTTTACTTTGAAAATACGACACGCGTTGAACCTGCTTTACTAGATTAGGTTAAATAAAAGATAACAGGCGGTATCTACTTGTTAGGTACATTGATTTTAAAAATAATGTTACCAAAAAAAAATTATAGGTACTTAGTTAAATATTTAGGCACATATCTTACCGAAAAAATATTCAAGGTTAGATTAATTCAAGTTGAACTTCCGGACTGGTATGTTTGGCATGTGGTGGTAAACAACTGCAAATCTTATACATATGTGTTTACTGATTTGGCATAATTTTAATAATTTCGTTAGTTATGTATTTAAAACGAAACATTCATTGCTCCTTAATTAGTTTAATATATACCCAATAGGAATCAAAAATTGAACGTTTATTTATGAATAGAAATTATAATTAATGCGCAGAAGTCAATAAACTCATCACAGTGAAACTTAACTTAATTAGCACTTTTGGAAGCTGCAAGTTCCATGTAGAAATATTCCATTTCAAGGTTATATTGACCCTTAAAATTATAAATAATTAAAGATCAAATGAAAATCTTTGAAATGAAACAAAATTTTTTACAGTTGAGATTTTTCATCGTTTCACTAATATAATTTTGATTTTTACAAGAGGGTAGAAGAAGGGCAACTTTTAACCTGGAATCGCCAGCTCAGGAACGTTCATGTTATACAATGACTTTTTTTTTCGAATGACTAAAAAATTTTTATTCAAATTTTTCATGCCGCAAATGTGAAAATTTCAATAGTTTTTCATTTTTTGTACGTTGGTGTTTTTAATTTATTGTCAGATATCAGTTCGTGTTTAATTTCATTAACACGGGGGTTTGTAATTGCAAAATCGTGTTCATTACCTCGATCTAGATTATCTCGTAAGCTCGAAATATAAACTTCTATTAGCTCTGCCAAGTGCCAACTGTATTAATTTTTGATATGTTTTGAAAAGCCAATAAAAATTTTCGTTGGTATGAGTTCGTTTTCAAAAATTCATCAAAAACTTATAAATTAATGTATGTTATCGAAAATTTGAAATGGTTTGGTTTGATTTTCAGTTGATTTTGAAGGTAAAAATTTCAAATGTTTACCATAATTTTCTAATTTTTTTTGTTGAAATTTGTGGCATGATTCATCATCTGAAACGCAAAAAAAAATTTGCGTGACCCTTCATGCTTGATATTGCAAAATTTTCATTATCACTTCGCTTAGACTTAGCCCTTCAACTTTTCAAAAATATTCCAGAATCTTTCTTCTTTCCCAGCATAAGTGCTAAAATTAAGAAGGAAAATTACAACCAGTTTGATGTGCGAAGTCGCAGGTGTTTTTTTTGTATTTTAATTTTTTAGATGGTGGTAAAACAATTTGGTAGGTGATAAAAACTTCGATATTTTCTTTTCGCAAAATTTGTTAGACACCCAACAGAAGGAAGTTGAAAAAAGCACGATTATAATTTCATACGTGGGATTATTATGCATATTTGAACTCAAAATGATCGTTGGCGATAAGTTTTCATCATTGCCTCTCTTTTTAGTGAGTTTTAAAAAATTTTACTTTTTGCGTTTTCTTTACGGTTTTCTGAAAAACTAGGAAGGAAATTTTTTTGAGAAACGCCCATCTGAAATACATTTAGGATTTCAGTTTTAAATGATTAAACGCAATATTTCAAATTTATCCCACTCAGATGTTTTTTCAAGTTTATTCAGATAAAGTCTTTTTCTTACATATTCGATAATAAATTTATTAAAAATTGAGAAAATGACTTTTCAAAAAAATTTCATCACGAGGACACATTTCATCTACGGATTTTCGTGAAGGGTAAGCGATAAAAAAAATTCCGGTCAAAAGACACGTCTTGGGTCCCTAGTAAAAGCACATACCAAATTTTAGCTTCCTAGCTCTATTTGGAGGAGAGCTATGCGAGGAACAAAATCAAAAAACTCAAAAAATGAGAAAACCTTACTAAAAAACCACATTTTTGAGGCTATGAGGGGGTGCAATGAAGCTGAAAAGTTGCGAACCCCAAAAGGCACATTTGGAGCATCTACTGAATGAACATACCAAATTTCAACTTCCTAGCTCATTTTGATGGGAAGAAAAGGGAGGAACAGTCCTTTTTCAAGGTCAAAAATGGCAAAAACCCTCATATCTCCCCCCCTAATTGACCTAGGAAGTTGATTTTTAGATATACTATATCACTTCGGATTTCCTATCACTTGGCTCAAAAAAGCACAATTTTTGTGTTTTTAGCCCCTCAGCAACCCCTACCCCAAAATGGGACAAAACTGAATTTTGACCCTAGGAAATTCTCACTCATATATATCTAATCCGCCGCCAAACTGATCTAACTGACCGAATTGGAGCGATTTTGGTTAGTATCGAGCAGAATAAATTATTTCTTTCATCAGCTATCTCGAGCCTCCTCTCAATGTCTAAAAATTTTTATTCATATATCACAATGAGACCAGAATGTACGATACAATTCGGCTGGGGAAGGAAGGCTTAGTGGACTTCTTGAAATTTATTCGAAAATTGTGGAATACATATCCCGAGCGAAACTAAGATGAAAATTTTCAAGATTTTAGGGACTAAATTTTTATTTATTTTTTTTTTTTTTTCAAATTCTGAGCTTAAATTAATACAAATATTTGAAAATGTTGAAATAATTGCTGCAAAATTTATTATCCCTCAAAATTGATTGCTGTGAGAACCCACAACGTACCTTCTTCCCAATAAATTATCTCATGTACATCAAATATAAAATAAGTCTTGTAATACTGGTCATGTTTACAGGATCTAAAGAATGTGAAGACCTAAAGAGACTAAATCATCACCATCATCATCATCACATTCATCATAATCAACACAACGATTTGAAAAATTCTCTCGATCATTCACATCTGACTCCTTCCATCCGAGTATCATCGTTCGATCATCACGCTGCCATCGCCAGCGGTCTATCTTCAGCCAATGGTAACGACGATAATAAGCCTACGAAGCAAAAAAGACACAGAACTAGGTTTACTCCAGCTCAACTGAACGAACTAGAAAGGTGTTTTTCAAAAACTCACTATCCAGATATATTCATGCGAGAAGAAATCGCCATGAGGATCGGCCTAACTGAATCAAGAGTTCAGGTAATTAATTACCTGTCGCTCAATGCACAGACATGCTTAATTATCAAATATCGTATTTAAATATTCTCATTCGGTTATTCGGTTTTATAAAACGTGTATAATTTTCAGAATGTTGCAAGCACTAGTTAGATAAATTTAGGCAATGACCATTTTACGTAGTTTAGCAAAGTACATATTTCAAAGTGCTACTACACATACCATACCTAGCTTCAATTAAATTACCAGCAATACACTTTACTTCCGTTATACTCGCTCTACATCCATACAGCGAACTGTTTTAAAATAACGACTAGTTTTCATTCGGTCAATTCGTTTGTCTTGGCGCTTTTTTATTTCATTGATGTAGCGCGCGCGAAATGAACTAAACTCGAATATAGTGAGCTGATTTTACAAATTTACACCATCTCGGCATGGTCATTTTGTTACTCTACGCGATAATATACTTTTCAGTTGTACGAGAACGGTTTAAGGGCCCACCTGTAACTGTTTTATTCCTGCCATAAAAGTAGGCAACCCTTTTACTTACCCTTTTTTTTTTTTTTTTTTGTTGATTACCTGCAATTTACACGTTTCATTACCGCGCCGAGTTGGAAGTATTTTTTTTATGGTTTTTACTGCTTAAAGAAAGCGGTCTGTTTGATGTCGCCGTATAATAATCGTTTAAAACCAACAAAAAGCCGGAGTAATGGAAAATCGAAATCGTTTTCGTATTCGAGACTACTGCACCGCGTGCGGCGCGCTGGTGGACCGAACCGAATATTTAAATTGTATTGTTATAATAGATCGATTAAAATGCACGATTCGTGTGTAAGAAAAAAACGGTATTCGATTCGGACTCCAACGATAAGGTTCAAAGCTATCTTATATATCGCGTGTAGATACCTGTGTAGAAATCAAACGGAAATTGTGTCTTGGATTGATTTTGATCCCACACCACTACTACTACCTGGATTCGATGTTGACTTTGTAACAGTGTGTTGTAATTTTTCGCTCTAAAAAAAAAGACCATGTAGGCAGTTGTTATTAATCAATTGAAAAAATATTGACGATAAGTATAAAATCATACGTAAAAGTGGAAGTGAATTTTATGATAAAGAATCAGCAATGAAGCAATTTTTTCCATAAAATTCTGTTAAGAGATATGCATAGGCGGAATTTGGTGGTTTGGTCGAGGGAGGGAGAGCCAAGTCTCCAGCAAAGAAAACCAAAAAATTTGAAAAAAATTTTATATGTTAGAAAGCTGGAGTTGTTTTAATTGGGGGGGAGTCGGAAGTTTGATTTTTTTTTACCATTAAAACGGGCAACGTTTATCAATCCCCTTTCAAACATGATTTTAAATAAAAATAAAACTGCTCGGACTCCGACTGAGTGCGGTTGGATTTCCTTCCAGGTACGAAAGTTCTAATGAGATACACAGTTTTCCTTATTAATGTGAACCCCTCTCTTCATATGCAACAAAGAGCGAATTTTCGATTCAATGTGCCCAGATAGAGTACCTTAATGTAACAAAAATTCTGGAAAGAATTTCGATCCTCCACCCCCTCCCTCCTTTCTCTTCGGATTCGTGGTAATTTTATTGTATCATTTTCAATAATTTTTTTATTCAACGGGAGTGAATAAAATTTTCTGTTCTTTGGCACCAAGTTACATGTATTTACGATAATTTTTTCATTAATTTTGGTGCATTCCTTCTCGTGGTTTTGGCCATTTGAAATTCTCAAGTGTGAAAAGAACTGCGATAGCAAAGTTTAACTAAATTTTAAAAATATCCCAAAAATTTGTTTCAGTAAACTCAATTGCGCAAAGATGGAAAATCTCAAAAAATTATAAAATTTCCCATCCAGCGTTGCGAGTAAGAAGGATTTGATGGGGCTAAAAAATCAAAACCCCGAAAAAGCACATCAAGGGTCCCTAAAAATGGGACATATCTTATTTTAACTTCCTAGTCCAATTTGGAGGAGAGATATGCGAGAAACAAACTCAAAAAATAAGAAAAAAATGACCAAAAAACCACATATTTGGGGCTGTGAAGGGATGAAATGAACTTGAAAAGTCGAAACCCGCAAAAGGCACATCTAGGGCCTCTGCTCAAAGTACATACCTAATTTCA
Source organism: Ferrisia virgata (assembly GCA_900060175.1). Lineage (NCBI taxonomy): Eukaryota > Metazoa > Arthropoda > Insecta > Hemiptera > Pseudococcidae > Ferrisia > Ferrisia virgata. The sequence goes on from FIZR01004392.1 coordinate 12,083, forward strand.
AGTTCCTAGCTCAATTTGAAGAGGAATTCTGCGAGGGACAAGCTCAAAAAATAGAAAACACTCACCAAAAAACCACATATTTGGGGCTATGAGGGGGTGAAATGGGATCGAAAAGTCGATACTCCCAAAAGGCACATTCAGGACCCCCGCTAAATGAACATACCTAATTTCAAGTTCCTAGCCTAATTTAGAGGGTAGTTATGTGAGGAACACTCAAAAAATGAGAAGAATGAGAAAAACTGACCAAAAAACTACTGGGTATCCTTAGCATCTTTTGCCAGACCCACATCTCAAAGGCGTCGATTCTTTTTTCATCATCTACCTTCAATGTCCATGTTACCACAGAATATAGGGAAACAGAGAAAACAAGTGACTGTATAAGTCTCTTCTTTGTATTTTTGAAGATCTTATTATTACTTGTGACATTATGCAGTTTGGTCATAGCTGATTTACTCATCTCCATCTGCCTCGATGAAGAAGCCTAAGTATGCAAAAGCATTGACCTTTTCGTATTCGCTCTAAGTGGTAGAATCTGGAAGAAACTTAGCCTGATCCATCACCATGACTTTTGTTTTCAATGTATTAATACAAAGTCCAAGTTTTTCACTAGTTACCTTCACCAAGTTGACGAGCTCCACCATTTCCTCTTCATACGAAGCCATTAAGGTGGTATCATCTGCCTATCGCAGATTAGAAATTCTTCTTTTCCCAATGGAAATACCACCACAGCAATGTTCTAGAGCCTCGCAAATTATGTACTCACCATGGATGTTGAATAACTGCAGGGATAATATATATCCTTGACACACTCCTAGTTCCACTGGAAAAACCTTAGATTCTTCACCATCAACTCTCACCACTATAGAGATGAACCCATGTAGGGACTACAACAAATGTACTACATGAGCAAAGACTCCCATCTCTCTTAAAACTTTAAAGAGCTTCTTTCAATTTGTGTAGTCAACAGCTTAGATGTAATCTATGAAACACATCACTACCAGTATGTTGAATTCCCTGTATTTTTCAATGATTTGCCGGACATTCATTAAATGTTCCCTCATGCTTCTGTGGAACTTGCCTGTGTAGATACACCTTGAGCTGGTTGTTTAGGATTTGTAACATGACTTTGCTGCTGTGTGGAATTAAAGCGATTGTTCGGCAATTAGAGCATAATCTTGCATCTCCTTTCTCATGCAAGGGAATCAGTACCGACTTACACCATTTAGTAAGCCATTTACAACTCTGTCATATCACACTGCAGACTAGCCATACTGCTTTGATTCCATTTTCACCAAGATCCAGCCATAATTCAGTTTCAATACCATCACAACCAGGTGTTTTGCATTTCTTTATCGTATTCACTGCCTCACTTACTTTATCAAGTAAAATGTTTGGCTCATCTTTACCTACCACTTCGACAGCAGGAATCTATTGGTTTACCTCTGGTGTTCCTTTGTGTAATAGACAAATTAATAAACAAAACAAATAAGCTAAATATCAGTCAAAAATATGTATTCGACGAATCACCTAATATAGACAAAGTGGATCATAACATACCAAATAAAAAGAAACATTTTCAGACGGATTGGGGCAATTAAAGTTGATCAGTCCTCTTGTCTTGACCTAGTTGTTAGATATATATTGTATTTTAAAAAGGTTTGATTCGCGAAGTTTATCTATTATAAATGTGTTTCGTACATCGGATGACTTATATAATTGTAAAATAGAAGGTCCATTTCATATTTTTATATTTAACTTCAAGTTACATATATTCTCGTGTCTTGTCCAAAATCCAATAAACTGGACTAAGAGGGCCTCAACACTCGTGTCTTGGTACAACCACCTGCGGTATGTTTTTCAGTTGTCCAGGATTCCTCTAGAGTCCCACACAACTATGCCATCATCTTTCTTGATCTCGCGAGTTCTGGGTTTAAAATCTTTAGCAATCTGTGTATTCTCTTGTATACTGCACTGGTCTCATTGCGATCTGCGTATTCCTGTACTTCATTGCAGAAATGGCTAAGGTAGACTTCTAATTAAAATTGAGTTTCTTCTTAAAAATTTTCGCTCCAAGATGAACAAAATTTGAATTGAAAATTTTTAAATTATAGTTGGCATTTTTTATGAATTCTTGTTGCATTCCTAAACATTGCTTCTCAGTTTGTTTTGAAAAATATTCAAATAAATTCATTTTTACGCACGCGTTTTGAATTTCATATTGGGAGTGGGGCAAAGACTCTCAGAGCTGCTATGTGCTTCGGGCCTCATCACATATTATTAATCCAGATCTTCTTACCATGATTATAATCCGAAGAATTTTTACGAAGTATAATTTTTGCCGATTTCAGCAACCTTCAATTACTGGGAGAATAATTTCACTGAACTTCCCCCATTATTCGTTAATTCTTTTACTGGTCGACTTAAATTATAGTATAATGACCTACACACACACACACACACAGACACACTGGAAAAAAAGAGAAACTGCCAACTGCTTTTTCAAGGCTGCAAACGAGTGCACTGGGGCTGAAGTGTCGGAATTCCTAAAAGGCCACATTTAGAGCCTCCTACTGAATCCACATCATATTAAATTTCAGCCACCTAAATGAATTTGGAGGGAAGATATTATGGTACAAATTTGAAAAATAATAGATAGGGTCCAATTTCGGGGCTTTGAGTGGGTGCAATATGGTTAAAAAATCGAAACTAATAATTCTGAATTTTTCTATTGAAGGAGCAAAGTGAAAAATTAATGTAGGTGTTGATAATGACGTTGCGTGTATAATTTTTTTAGCTCAGTGATCTCATTAAAAAATTAAGATTTGCAAAATTAACTAAACCTATGTATAAATTTTCAAAGTATAAAATTTCCAAACCTACTACAAATTGATTTGCTGGCTAGTCAAAAAGCTATGTGTAACATTACTTATTTATCTATGAATACCTATGGGCTATAGGTTTGTATTGTATTAGCTCGCAACATTTTAATGATTCCAATGCACGCGCATTAATTACCGAGCAGGCTCGAAAATTGCAACGTAGCAATATCGTCGTCGTCGTCGTAGTCGTAGTCGTCTGTACATTATTGATTTATAATGTAATATTCAAATCGATGGGCAAGTTTTGTAACGAACGACTTCTACGAAACCGAAATGGAAGGAAAAAAAATGTCTACTTTCGGAACTGTTTTGTATTCTAGTAAAACCCGAATTTTCACACATCAATACGAAAACTACGTATCGGTTTACTTTTTAAATTAAGATTTGGGTTGGTAGCTGTATAGTGTTGGTTCGTGCGTTTCGTACACAAACACAAATAACTTCTTATGCTCTTTTTTATTTAATCTTCTCGAGCATACACTACATAGCTCATACGTATATATGGTTTTAATATGCAAAACGACGACGTGTACCTGAGCTGGCTATAGCTGGCTTAGATTTTACCGGGTAAATAATCGAAACGGAATATTTTTACCTTTACCATACCAGCCTGTTATGTTTGCTAGGTGGCTTTCGTGGTTCTCTTCTCTTTAGTATTGTGTTTCCAAAATGGCTGTCGCGTATATAAAAAAAATCTATGTAAATAGTAGTTGGCTACGTAACCAATTTAAATCGAGTATTTGTACTAATTAATATGGTATCGAAAAAACGTGATCGAAGATCGGTGATGATATTTGAACAGTGTAGATAGAGGCACATATGAAAAATAAAAAAAAACAAGGGCATCGCAGTGAGTTGCTTTTTGAGCCTGATTTTTATAAAATGGCCATTCTTCCCGAGCCGAGTATTTTATTTCGGATGTCGCGATCAAATGCCCATTTATATATCTTTTATGAACATACCACTATTCATTACAAATAAGTAAGAATAATATATACCTAATACCTACGAGCAACAGTTACTCCAGAAAGTTGATAAATAGTGCGAAAAGTCTGCCTTTATCTTTTATTCATCGAGCATTAAAGAGTTAAAAACAGGAGAATTAATTTGGAGCATTATATCAGGCTGAAAAAAAAACTCCTAATAGGTATTACCTACATCGAAATATCCTATAATATAATAAAACCTACTGAACATAATACCACTACCTATCTAATACACAATCGTATATAGGGAGACGGTTAAAGATAAAAAAAAAAAAATACAACCTAGAGGATAGAAAGTTTACCAAACTGATTACAATAATTGGAAAACAAGTTGCTAATATATTCAATAAACGAGCCGCGGACCTAACATCTGCTTCCTGTAAAAATGCGAGAAGAGTATGAACGGATTAAGGGGTTGTGAATATTGAAAAAATATAAAATAAATTATTTATCGCTTTCATCGTTCTGCTATATCGCGATACTAAAACCATAAAAAAAAAGCCAACGTTACCTGATTTATTTTTCATTTACCGGTAAAGTTGAGGAAGCAGGGTACCAAGAGATGTGGTGGGTCGGAAGTACATCATTTGTTATCCCCATTTTCGTTAATATTAACTTCGCTATGACCTGCTCCTTTTTTTCGGTGTGTTTTTCTATTTTTTTTTTCGTTTTTTTTTTTTTTTATTCTACTAAAACGTTCGTGTATTGATTTTTTTTGGGATAATACATTTTTTATTTATTTCGCAGCTATGTGCGATGGATGGCCTTTATTTAAATATTCGTCGCTGTTCTTTGTGAAAGAGGGTTTTATTTTGTGGAGAATTTCAAAAATATATCGGCGCCTGCGCAGTGTAGATAATTCTATTTTTTATTTTTCAATTTTAAAATTATTTATTCTTTTTTTCACATTGTATGTTCTACCAATCGCAAAGATTGTCGACGGAGATTCGTCAATTGTGTATTTTTTGTACAACGTTTAACTGAAATTAAAAATTAAATTACCGTTTTCGAATCTAAAAACATTTCACTACCAATAAATAGAAATGATTGACTGCCTATTTCTTAGGGTGGATCGAAAAAAAAAAACGCACCTCGGATTTTGACCAAACTCACATAGGTGGTTGACTTTGAGTTGAAACCCCACTATGCAAAATTTTATGCCCCTAGGTCAAAGGGAGATGCAGCTATGGGTTCTTAAAGTGGGGTCATTTTCGAAAAAACATGCCATAGCATATTGCCAATGAAAATGAGCGTATTACAATGTAGTCTCGTGGATAAGGGGGAGGAGGATAAAAACAAAATCTATTTTGGAGTCCTAGAAGAACATTCCGACCAATTTTAAATAAGGAAAAATTTCGGAAAAATGCCTAAAAATTGGAAAAAAAATTGAAAATAGTTTTTTAAAATTATTGAAAATTGACTAAAAAATTGACAAAAATGGGTGAGAAACGCAAGAAATTGATCAAAAATCACGAAAAAATGTAAAAGAAGCGAAAACTGGCCAAAAATCGTTCAAAAACAATAATAATTGAATAAACCTTTTTTAGACAAACTTGGATAAAAAGTGCAAAAAATTGATCAAAAATTACGAAATACCATTGAAAAATGTGTGAAATTATGAAAAACACCGTTAAAATTCAGTTAAATTTGGGTAAAAATTTCACAAAAATGATTAAAAAGTGCAAAAAATTGACCAAAAATCATGGAAAAGTATTAAAAATTTTGTGAAAATTGGCTGAAAATTGGCTAAAAATGTGGCAAAAATGAGTAAAAAGTGTTGAAAATTTATCCAAAAAAGGAAAAAATATCGAAAAATGTGTAATAATTTGCCTAAAATGTAAAAAAATCTTTAAAAAATCATCGAAAATTGGCTGAAAAGTTGTTAGAGATGTGTAAAAAAATGCAGATAACTGATCAATGATCAGGAAAAATGTTGAAAAATGAGTTTGAAAAAAGTGGGTGAAAAGTGCAAATAATTTATCAAAATAACCGAATTGTGTTGAGAATTAGGCCAAAATTGACCAAAAATTTGTTAAAAAAATCGTTTAAATCTTCAAAAATTTGGTAAAAATTGAAATTTTTTAAAAGTTTTTTTATTTTTGTACAATTTTAACTAATTTTTCAACACCGTGATTTGTAGGTCAATTTTTTGCGCTTTTTGGCTATTTTGGCTAAATTTTTATTTAAATTTCGATGATTATTGGCAATTTTTAGCCTAATTTTTTATGTCGTGTTGTCAATGAAAAGAGGACTATTACAGTCAATCGACGTACGTCGAATTAGTTGGAGAATATCAAAAATACCTGTATTGCGATCCTGGAAGACCATTACGATCATTTTTAACCATATCTGATGTTTATTTTAATTCCTCCCCCTTTCCTCCTTCCACCCACCCGAAGACTAAACAAATTTCCTCTGATTGATACAGACCAAAATCGCTCCAATTCGATCAATCAGTTCAGTTTGGTGACGGATTAGATGTATATGTGTGGGGACGACCTTCGGTCAAAATTCAGTCATGTTCAATTTTGGGGGGAGGGGGTGGTGATGGACCAGAAACGCAAAAATGATTCCTTTTTGAGCCAATCAATGGAAAACTTGAAGTTGTATAATATATACAAGAATCAGCCTACTGGCGTAATTGGGAGAGGAGTTATTAGGAATTTTCCCTTTTTCGACCCTGAAAAAGGGCTGATCCTTCGTATCTCTCCAAATTGAGCAAGGACGTTGAAATTTGATATGTAGGCTTAGTCAGAGCCGTAGATAGGTTTCGACTTTTCAGCCTTATTGCATCCTTTCACAGCCCCAAAAACGTAGTTTTTTGGTCAGTTTTTCTTATTTTTTGAGTTTGTTCCTCGCATTATGAGGCTCCTCGAAATTGAGCTAGGAAGTTAAAATTTGGCTTGTAGATTTGATAGGGGTCATAAATGTGCCTTTTGGTGGTATCGACTTTTTAGCCACCGTTCCCCGTTCCATTCCTCTATACATAACTGCAGTCTGATCCTCTCCTCCCCTCCCGCTAGCCGTATCACTGATTAGTTCAATTCACAAAGGTATAATATTTCACGATAATCAGTCTGAAAAAGCATTGTAAAGCGATGTAATTTTAACATCGAAAGATGATTAATAGCGCATTCTGGAAAAATCGTCAACAATTGTCCCTCTACAGCTGACCATCACGATTAGATGACAATAGTGGATCATCAACAACGTGACGTCATCATTGGACTGGCATAACTGGACAAATTTTTATGGCCTGGATTGACATCAGTGGACTTATTTTATGAAGGATTGATTTTATGATGTCAAGTTGAAGTATTGAGGAAATTTAAAGATGTTTGAAGTTGACTTGTCAAAACAATGAACCTTGACCTTAAACCGATTTTATGATTTTGGGTTGAAATGTCAAGGAAAATTAAAGATATTTAAAGTTGGCCCATAAACAGTTGATCTTGATTCTGGATTAACTTCATGGTTTTAAATTGAAAATTAAAGAAAGTTGGCCATTTAATAGTTAACCTTGACGTCGGATTGATGTTATGATTTTGAGTTGAAACATCGTCATCAGTTACCCTGTCAACCATTGAGCTTGACCCTGAATTGATTTTAAGATTTCAAATAAAAATATTGGAGAAAAATTAGTTGATCTTTACTCGGGTTGATTTTAGGATTATAAGTCGAAATGTTGAGGGAAATTAAAGATGTCCTTAATCCTAAATTGATTTTAAGATTTCAAGTTTGAAATGTCGAGGGAAATCACTTCACCTAAATTTCATGTAAATTATATTGAAAATTATTCTGTTCTTTTTTTAGAGTCATTAGTTGAATGTTAAAATTGTTCACTTTCATTGCTTGATTTTTATAACCAAGCAATAGTTATATACTCATTTTTCAAATGGTAATACTAGTTTCAACTTCTAAAAAGCCAAAATTGAATATAAAAGCCAACATGCCATTTCTCAGCAGGAGAGATGGTACAGTAATAGGTTAGGTGGAGGACAAACGAGAGCTACAATGGACCATGTGCGAGGTGGAACTTCGAGACTGGAGTAGATTTAAACATTTTTTTGCTTTCATTCACACAAATTTTAGAATTTAAATTTAAGGTTAGACTTATCTATGCAAAAATCATGATTAAATATTTTTCACACAATTTTGTACGTTTTTTTATATATTTATACCAGTAAGAAAATGAGTACTAGTTTACCACCAGTCAACAAAACTAGTTTCGTTGCCGAAATTATTAGTAGTAAACTAGTACTCTTTTTTTATTTAGTAAACTGCTAGTTCTTTCTTGTAAGGGTGTTGGAGCTGGAATAAACAATCAAGATCACGAGGTTTTAAATTTTCAAAGCAGTTTAACGCAGTTCTTAATTTCTCTTGAAATATGATCCAGTTAAAAAATTGTTTTAGATGGTCTTTCTTTGGTGATAATTTCAACTAATTAGAAAATATTTTCTAAAAAGATTGAAAATGTTGAAAATTTTCTAGTGTCTATGGGGGAAAAATTATACTTTAAAATTAACAAGTCTGGGATCTCTTATGTCTTATCTATATAAAAAAATATATATAAAAAAAAGAAGAAGAAGAAGAAGCAAAAAGCAGTGTACGTGTTGAGATGCGTACAGATAAGTAAGAAATAATATAGCATAAAAGTGATGATGATATTTGCTTGAAAATGTGGTTCATATGAGCTCCTGCTATACACATATAAGAAACCCGTTGCTTTTTCCCTCCTCTACGTGTATAGCTAACATTTTCGTTTGGAGTTTTTTTAAGGTAGGACGTAAACGCGCATCGAATGAAAAATAACAACGTTTTAAGCTGTCTAAATTTAAATTAAATTGAATAAATAATACCGAGGGTACGCGTTCGTGCAAATCATAGCTGGAAAAAATTCGCTTCTCGGCGAACACTGCGAAGAAGGTAGTAGATGTTGCGGCGAAGAAAAAAAAAAAATACGCCAAGGCGAGGCAAAGTTATTTAAAAATGGGGAAAATTATATTTTCGATTGCTTTTTCGTGATGTCGTCGCGCGAGTAAAAAGTAAAAGCGAGAAATAATGGTCGTATTTTGCGACTGTGTGGAATGAGAAATAACGTTAGCAGGTTATAATTTAGTGATGTTCAGCGACGTTAGTGAGCTGCCGGTATTAGCGTTTGGGGTTGTTGTGCGAGTACGCAACACAGGGGTTTAGAGAATGTGCAATGGATAACTGGTGTTGATCGAGTCTCATGGGATACCATAACTCAAGTTTAGACTGCGCGGCGAAGAGGTCTTCGTGATGGATGTTTTCTGTAATGCTTCGGTGCAGTTTACCCTTCCCCCGTGCTTTTCATCGCACTGCCCGCGTTCCACCACCTTCAGGGGGCTGTTTACTGTTTAGTCAACTTTGAACGTTAACTTTTAGCTTTCATTAGTTGAACAGATGCGCGCCGGCAAAAATATTAAAACAAGAATTTCCTTTTAATATTCTTCTTCTTGAATTTTTACGTCGATGTGGTGGGTTTTTTTTTTTTTGACGGAATTTTTGTTCCGTTTGTTTGTTTTTTTTTGTTGTTTTATTTTTGTTTTATTGCGCGGCTATGAGGGTGAAAGAAGGTGGCAAAGAGGAAACGTATACGTACTGAATGGTACGTATACTGTATCTGTATGCGGACGCCACCGCGAGTCGTTTTATTCGCATGATTGATCGGTTTTCATTGTTGAAGGCGAGGTTTTGACGCGCGCAGTCTCTAGATACCTATTGTTACGAATTAATAAGAGGGTGAAGAGATATTAGATGGGAGTTTAATGTTTGAGATTTTTGCATGCATGCGTTCTAGCGAATGTACATCAATACAAGGTATCTATTATTTTATTCGCAATAAGATTATTATAGTTTCGACGTCCAATATTATTGAATTAAATCTAATCGACCTGGAAAATAGCCATGTGTAAGCCTTCCCTTGGATATCTAGCTACATTTTTCAATGAAAAGATTGTCAATTCAAATGAAAAAATCAGCATTGCAATGCGTTGCTTTTTGAACCAAAATTTCGCCAAATAAAAGATGCAATAAGAGCATTCTGCGATATTTATTCTAAATCCTAGGTAGAAGAACCAAGGTTGGATTAGAAGGGGGATAGAGAGAGTGCAGCCCAGGGTCCCCATTAGAGCCAATTTTTTTTTTTTGGTTACGCCATGTGTAGCAACAAAGGCTAGAGACGTTGCAATCAGGGATTAAGTTATATCAAGTGTCGTAATTTTATGTTCGAAAGGAAAGGGTATAGCCGGTTAAGTATGGGGTTTTGGCCTTGGAAACCGATTTTGACCGCTCCTGCCCTAAAAGGTTCCCCTAATCTGGCAATTAAGTTTGACACCATTTTTGGACCCCTAGCTCAAGTATTTAGG